>JAKSZP010001870.1:0-59580 GCA_022478985.1 Massospora cicadina | reverse complement strand
TGTTCACATGGTTCAGATTTCCCAGATTTGTCCCAGGGGGCTGTGGCCTTGGTTCTAAGTCATCCGCAACCCAGTCTGAACTCTTGACCTGATTGTTTATACGATCCAAACTTCCCAGATCTGTTCCAGGGGGTAGGGGCAACAGGTCCAAGTCACTTGTAACCTGGTTCAAAACCCAAATCGAGTTTCAATCTGATTTTTGGACCCAACCAGTCTGGACTGGCTCTGTTAGCCCAGAATTTGCAGGCTGGGCTCTGATACTAGCGCTGGCCATTTCCTCAAAATTTTGGTATGTTTTCTCTGGTGAGTGAGGGGTCCCAGGGGCCTGCCCATGGCCCCTAGCCTGCATAATCTCCTGACAGGTCCCCTCTATTAATCTTACCAGGGTTGAGGAGGGGGGAGGGGAGAGATCTGATTATCTTAAGGAGGAAGGGCAGTCACCCAGCGCTCATCAACCACATGTGCCAGGTTGCTCAACTATGACAGGGGGTCCACTTGGGCCTTTGGGCCCCTTTTTGTCTAAAAGGGATGCTGCTCCCTATCCAGTTGTAGGGGCTGGTCCCCAGGACTTACAATACCAGGAGAAATTTTTATTACAAACTAAAAAGGAGGAAGCCAGCAGCCGTTTCTCAGAACCCTGAGCAATTTGGCCTATGTTGTAGATGAGAGGTAGGTAACAGCGTATCCCCTATGGATTGTGCCTCTTCTGCCTATATTTACTACCAAGGATTTGGTGGTTAAAATTCAGGAGGTATTCCAAGAGGTGGTGGAGGGCAGAAGCCATTGCCAGTGGAAGGTGACTAGTGCTTGTCCCCAGGAGGGGTTTCCGCAGGTTCAAGTTTCTCTGGAAAAGTTAAGTCATATTCCACCAAGGAGGTCAAGTTTCGTTCCACCAGAATTAAGGGCCCTAAGTTAGTTTTGGTAAAATATCCCCCATCTGTCATGTTTTCCCCAAAAAACATGTATCTGATCCTATCCCTTACAGGTATGGGCGTGACAATCCTTTTACCCCTGTAGGACTTCATCTCCTCTATGAGGGTCAGGGCCTTTAAAGACTGTGTGATTATTAAATTAAATGCAGTTTCAGTGAAATCTCTTAGGGATGGCGTTTCCTAAGGCAAGTATCTCTCAGCGGAAGTACTTTGCATAGGCAATATCTGTTCATGTGAACATACAAAATTAATCACTAGTGAAAATAACTAGGAAAACTGAAGGTTTTTTAATTAATTAATAATTTAGAAATATTATAGGCCATCAAGGTACTCAGGATCACCTAGGGGGAGCTTGGAGCGATAGTCAAGATTGAGTCAGGTAAAGAAACTTCTTTAGTGATGTGGAAGAATGTGTAGGCTTTTTTGAAATGACTTTCTTTTGCCAGGGCAGCAGATTCTGTGAACCTCCAAGTGGCAAGATCTTCAATAGCTGACTTGGGCCTTTGCTAGTTGAATTAGTGGATCCTTCCAGGGTTTGAGTTTTCTTTCACCTGTTTAGAAGTTCATTATTTGAGTCAGTCTTAATATTCATTAAAATGATGAAGTCTCTCCAACCAAGTTGTAATTTGGGTCATGTTTGAAACTGGCTCTTGTTTGTCTGATTCTCATGATTCTTGGAAACCACTCAATGGAGACAGCCATATATGGCTTGGCCATAGGTGCAACCTGCTACCTTCTGGAGATATCATTGTCATTGTGCCAAGTGCAGTTGTAGTGGAAGAAATATTCATAACAATGAATTCATTGCAAATCCAAATGATCAGGTCAGACCCAAGTCAGTATCAGAAAATACTTTGGGATAGCAATCTGCTGAAATTAAATTGTGGAATATTCCTGACAGCAGTATGCTTAGCCTCAATTTCCTATGGTGTGAGCATTTAGGCAGCGGTCCCCAACAGGTTCCACTGTCACTCCATCTTCTTTTCCTACCACCATTTTAGTTTAATAAAAAATCTTTAAAATATACCAAACTTTACTTTGTGAAGTTTTAAGTTCCAAAAAATAAATTAATGGCAATGATTTCCAATTCTGAAAATCCCTGGTTAGTCCTCATGGCTGGCTTTCTCAACCTTCATCTGGCAGTATAGATAGCTATATCTAAGGTATTCTGGCTGGGATTCTGGAGGTTCACGCACCTGGAGTTCCAGGCCAGTTTTAATAAATTATCTGCATGATCCAAGAAAGATTTGGTTAGTTTAATTGTATACTAAACTTACTAATAGTTATTTACAATACTATAGGCTCATCATACTATGATATCATTTCATACCCCAGATTTTAAATTATCCCTAGCCATAAGATATATACATTTCAAAACTTAAAGTAAGCATGTAAAATAAAAACATAAAGCAAGCATATAAAAACCTGTAGAAGTTCAATGTCAGCCTCAGCTTGCACAAAAGCCACTCAAAAATATAAATTATGCATATCATTGAAAAGAGGAAGCTATGGGCCACACATAGGTACCCTAGTGTCCGGTGCCAAGTGAGACTATTTTGGGAGCGTCACAAAGCTGGCACAGCATACTCAGTGAATGACACCAATGGCACAAGCACCTCTACTGCTGCTGTCCCTGAACCAATGGACATAACGAGTGAAGATAACACATATATTTGTCTGTTTTATGGTAAAATAAAATTTGGTATACATTCAATGTCTTGCTTTCATTTCAACCCAATACACTAAAAGCGACTCGCTCACAGATGTTTCACGTTGAACCATCGGCCGTGCCCCCAGCACAGCCACGCCCAATTTTTTTATCATATTTTGATATATACAATATTTGCAACGCCTAAATCTTTATCATATGAGATGTCATGGCGAAGCGTGGGTATTCCGTTAGTAATCTCTATATAAAATACAATAAGCTATATCTAGACATAAGCAAACTAGATTAAATATTAACTTTTATATCGATGGCTTATGTAGCATAAACCATTAAAATCTAGCTTTGGTTGGTTGATACTCACAAGTTGTAGAGTTAGCACGACGGTATATCCCAGTTACAGGATACCAGAGTATGAGTATAGACAACCTTAAACGAACTTAAAACTGGTTAGTGTACCGATCAAATCAGTAGAAAAATCAAGCCCAACCTTAGCCGGATTGCGTTGGCTTGCATGTGCTTCCCACCAGCAAAGCAATCTAGGCTTTGAAGTCGAACTTTTAGAGAATAGTTTTATAATGGAAATTAAAGCAAAAATTTTACCCCGGGGGATTTATATCTGGTGGCAAATGTTTTGAAATAGTTCCCTAGTAAGAGCCTAGGACTCAAAAGGATACCGGTACCAAACTTAAACTCGTGGCCTTTGCCGTTTTTGAACTGTGATGAGTCAGCTCTTTGATATATCGGTTCAAACTCCAACCGATACAGAGGTTCCGTAATGGTTTAACATCTCAACCTCGATACTAACCTACGTTGGTTTACCAGCTGTGAACAGATAAATATTTCATCCTCAAGAGAAATTTAGATGAAACTTGAGGTGAGCCAAAACGAGGGGATTGAAGCGAAAAGGGTAGGGCTGGACAAATAGTTTAAAACTTTAATTTTCAAACCCAAATCGGCTTTTCTATATAAATTTAAGGCATGCAATAATAAATTGGGTCAAGTAGATGAGTATAAGAAGCGTAATTTTTAAAAATTATTTAAAACATTTAACGATTTTAGAGCAGGATGAGCGATGAGTTTTAAAGCAAATCTCCCAAAAGGTAATCCACTACCCCACATCTTCCTTTGGCACATTAAAGACACACCGAGTTAGAATGCCTTTACTTGATGTTTAACTTAGCGAAACTACAGGCGAGAGCCAAAGAAGGGTTGAAAGAGGCCAGCGTTTCTTGCTAATCCGGTTCAGTATCTGTACAAAGTTTATAAATCAAGGAAGTTCTAATTCAGCAGATGAACCTCAATCCTGGGGAAGATCACCAAACCCAAACGCGGTGCGGCGTTGGCCAGAAGGGGTTTTAAAAATCGAATCGGCGGCCGAAACATCGCTATAATGGAATAGAAGCGAGGATCCAAACTTGGCAGAACCGATCCCCTTCATCGGGGTCACTTGCAAAAGACACTTCCCATCGACATCTAACAAGTGAGCAAAATAAACGGCTGGTCATTACCTCTTAATTTTCGTAGGGCGTCGATGGCGTAATCCAAGTGTCGATCCTTAAACTGGGTTCGGGAATTGGCCATCTCCGCCTCAACCCTCTCAAGGGCTGTCTTTGGGGAGGCAGGTTTAAACTCTTGGTGCTTCAGATTAAAAGCAGGCTCCAACGACTTGATGCCATTAGTTGAGGCATGAGCTGCGAGGCTGTTCTCTGAAAGCTCTTCTTGGAGTGCCATATTGGGCCTTGGGGTAGGAACGGAAGCCGGAGAGCTTTGAATCGGAAGCCGGAGAGTGATATCGGGGTTGGGGATCTGCGACTTAAACGCTTGGGTGGGTTCCAAAGCATTTTTCAGACCGGGGTAAAGGATTAGGAGGGACGGAGAGGGAACCTGACGCTTGTGCCTCAGCCTTCATTGGGGGGTGCAAGGCCGTAGGCATATTGGCCTCATCGGAACCTTGGGCCGCTAAATTTATCAGATTCGAGGTTTCAGCTGCCGCAGGCTTTGGAGAACCCGAAGCAAAGGACCCAGGTTGAAGCTTGCCGCTCGTCATGAGGTTGGGCTGCAAGGACGAAGTGTCATGCTCGTTTGGGGAGCCTGGTCTAGGGTTTGGCTCGGTAGTTGATTCGGGTTTCTAAACTGAGCGGAGGCGGCCATGTTGGCCATAGAGTTGTCACCACTCTGAGCCATTTGGATGGCCCTCTGAACCCGCATCTTCACGAGTTCGGACTGCATAGAGACCTGGGTCTTAATCTTGTCGATTAGATCCAACGTCAAACAGATCTGAGGCTTGCAAGCATCTTGGGCTTCGAGGACGGCCTTAAACAGAATGAGATGCTTGGGAATATCCAACTTTTGCGCTAACACATAAAAATAGGGGAGAAGTTCGTCGATCGTCTTTAACAGCACGGGGATGAGAGGGAAGAATGCCGATATCTGCTCCCTCTCCTCCTGGCTCACATCCTCTCGAATCGGAAACCCCTTATGGCTGATGCTTTCCATAAGGGCCTTAACTTTAGGCTCCAATTCCACCTTGGCCATCTCGACAACGGAAAGTAACTGCTGATACGGGGCTGGAAGGTTTTGGAAGTTGGGCCGGCCCTCCGAGGCACCCTGCCCTTGAGAGCGGAACCGCATCCTTCGCTCGAGGCTTGCTGCGGAGTCAAGCTCGCCGGCACGGAATTGTTCATCGGAGGCTGCAACCCGATGCCGGGCGACTGGGGATAGCCCGTGCCTAAATTGTTTTGCATCGTCGCCGTTGGATTGTACCCCATCGGCATATTCATCTGCGCATTGTGCTGCCCAGACACCGGTTCCATGCTGTTTTGCGGAAACGCTGGGCTGGCGACAGGTTTGGGCCCAGCATTGATCGCGTTACCGACGGTATTCTGCAGGTTGGTGCTAAGCGTAGGTGTGGTTATAGCATCGGCTTGATTTGAAGCGTTGGCGTTCATCTGAGAAGCCAGTGCAGCGTTTTGGAGACGGCTGAGCATCATGCTCTTCGCCTGCTGGAGATTTAGACCACGTTGTTGGAGCGCGGCGATAAACTGGGGATTTGTACTCAGCTGCGCAAACTGTTGCGGCGTGATATTTGAAAAGGGTGACATCCCATTGACCATCCCAGCGGGAGGGCGCATTGGCTGTACATTGTTAGAAGGGGATTGGATCCCCATCGCCGGTGCCATAGAAACCCCGGGAAAAGAGCCGGTGGAAATACCCGGCTGGTTCGGACGAGGCCTACCCAGGTTGGGCGGGTTGATACCCCCTTGAGTCAAATTGTTCCCCAAAAAGCTGTTCGTGTTCGGTACGTTCATGCCCATGTTCTGGCTCATCTGGGCCAATAGTTTTTGTTGCTGGAGGGTTTGTATCTGTTGAGATTGGAGGTTGTTTCCACCTTGCTGCTGCATTTGCAGCTGCTTTTGGAGTAGTAGGCGATTCTGAAGCTGCTGGGCCTGCAGATTTTGCATCGATTGCCCCTGAAGTTGTGAGGCGATGTTGGCTTGTTGCATCTGTTGGAGTTTCTGCGCCTGCATCGGATTGATGGGCTGCGGTTGCATCTGATTCTGCATCTGTTGTGACATTGCCTTCTGCTGTTGGGAAGCGTTAGCTATATGGGCCACTTTCTGGTAGCACATGGTGTAATAGAGTTGCAAACTCCCAGCTGAGTTGTAGCACTGGTGCTCAAAAGAGCGCGCGATGGTCAATATCCGATCGTTCGCCACCCCACCGTGCTGCCTCAATGCCAGTACGAATTTACCAACCACAGTTTCACGGTCCTGCTGAGGTAAAAACTGCTGCCATGGCGACCCACCCGCCTCCGAGGCCCTAAAATTTCTCCGGGGTAGCACCGATAAGCGCAAACGAGTTCTGCTGCTGCGATAAGTTTGGAAGCGGCACCAAATTATTATTACTTTGCGGGGGGTTCATCGTGTTATCCTCCAAAGGTTAAAGGGCAACAATAATATGAGAAGACAAATACCAGAGCTTTAAAAATCAATCAATAAACCAAACCCTAGCAGTTTTATTAAAACCTAGAAATCTTTGGTGTTTCAATTGAAAGAATCCACGAGCTCGCCTTTATCCTAATAAGCTTGGAGCGACCTTCAATTAAGCTTCGAACTGGATTTTGACAAGCTACCTTTTACAAACTCGTAAAACCCTAACCCCATCATCTAAAATAGCTGATTGGCCAAACCATTCATTCAAAGCTATTCTAAGGAAACCTATTATATAACGCGCTAGGTGGCCATCTGAATATAATAAATTTATTAAGTTTTTTCATAGATTCAGTCGATTTATTAAATTTAAATTTAAGTGATCGGCGCAAGAAAGAAATTTTTTAGAAAAAAGAACCGCCTTCAAAAAGGCATTAAAAGGTATGAAATAATTGAGAAAAGTATGAATACTCAATAAAACCTTTTTGAAGTTGCCGCCGTATTTAACTGACTTACAATAGCCATTTATAATATACTAGCCAAGTAACCCAGCTTTGCCTGGGTTTATAATTTACCAGGTGATTCTAATCAATTGTTTTAGTTTTTATATTCGTAGATAGTCATCAATCTAAATAAGTAAATAAAAATTAGAAAAAAAACATGCTTTAAAAAATTTTAAGAGAAAAAGAACTAGCTTCAAAAAAAGATTGGAAAAAACCTCCTTTAAAAAAGCTCTAAAAAGTAGAAAATAATCGAGAAAATATGAATCCTCAATAAAACCCTTTTTGAAGTCGGCTCCATCTTCCAATTTGACTTTATAGAATTTTGCTCACAAATACAAATTAAAGCTTATATTGGATTGGGTCCAAGTGTAGACTATAGGCAACTTAGAATATATAGTGCTGACTATATATATGTTATAAATTCCTATTATAAGTCAGTTTAAAATATGGTGCCGGCTTCAAAAAGGGTTTTATTGAGTATTCATAATTTCTCAATTATTTCATACTTTATTTAGCTTTTTTAAAGGAGGTTCTTTTTTTCCAAAATTTTTTGAAGCTAGTTCTTTTTTTTTTTTCCCCTAAAAATATTTTAAAAGCTAGTTCTTTTTTCCAGAAAATAGTGCATTTTTAAGTATTTCTTTTCCTATTTTTTTATAAAATCACTATCTCTATAAAATATTTTTGAAATCTCACTATTTCTATATAAAAATAAAAACTATTATATACTATATATATTATCTAATAAATAAATATACTAAACATTTATTTTAGTAAATTTATTTTGATTTTGTTGGTCAATCAATGCTAAATCTTTACTAATTGCTATCTACAATCATTTATTTTATTGACTTTAGTTGATTTTATTAATCAAATCTGCTAAATTTACTTATCACCATCTACAATAATTTATTTTATTAAATTTAGTTAATTTTATTGGTCAGATTATGCAAAAATGATACTTATCTATTTTGATTTAAGCTCATCCTGCTATGATCTCACATTTTCTGGATTTTGAACATACCCCAGCCATAGTACATAATTTTTCTAAAGTTGCTTTAAAGCTATTATTTTACCAATGCTGAAATTAAGTTTACCCTGAGATAAATATTCCTACAATTGAAATCCATTGCTTCCAATCCATTTTCATATACTTACTAAATTAATGGACATATACTGACCCAATACTTACAAAAGTATCTTTCTCTTGCTAAGCTCACTTATTATTCAAAAGTGACCAGAACAAGACTAGAGTGAACATCCCATCTGCTAGTGGGCTACTTGTCATGGAAGTGGCAGAAGATGTTTAGACCAGCCTGCCAGTCAGGATGCATAAGCATCCAAAAAGCAAGCCAGAATTCCAGAGGCATTACCAACCAAATGACTTGATGTGGAGCTGGGCATTGAGAAATGACAAATTGTTGATGCAACACAACAGTGAGTATGATCCTAACAATGAACCACACTGAACCCACTCCTGACCCAGGGGGTCTTGCTGCAGGGGGTGGGATCACAGAAATGATTTCAATGAGTTCATTGGCATATGGGGTCATTTCAACTGGGGAGGCAAGGAGACAAATTCTCTCTTGCAATTGGTGGATATAAGGCCACAAGATTCCCATGTACTGTTGCTGGAAGTTCATAATAATGGGGTTGTAGAGCCAAAAATATTGGACTCACTGAAACCAATTGATGACAGAGGGGGTCATAGTGACCAAGAATATTGGTAGATCCCATCCAGTATATGGACTGACAGGCCACCAGGGAAACGCCATCAGGGATGCTGTCATGGTTAGATGACTTTATAGTAGGAACTGATGCTAAAGACAAGGCTGGTCAACAGGAGGCCCAGAAGGTGAAACTTCAGGCTCTTCCTGACCTGAAACACACCTTAGATCAACGCTGGGTGCAAGCCAAGCATGCCCAGGTTGATACTAATGGGGTGCAAAACACCCAGCCTCTTATCTCAGCTCAGGCACTAAAACAAATGATTTATGTTATAAATGAAGATGGTTTGATTTGCTTGGTTGAAGAGCAAGGGTTTGAATTCCATTCAAGATATGAAATTTTAAGTTTGGGTAAAATATGGCTTCAATCAATTACTCAAGTGAAGGCACTTTCAGTGTATTTTACTAAAATGGATGGAAGTGTCTGTTTATTGGAGCGTCAAGGCTTGGGCGCACTTCCGCAGAACCTGAATTTCCCCAGCCCACTTTAAATATGTTTTTGTGACCAACATTCCTTGTTGGTCAGTTTTCTTAAATAAATTTTACCCATTATTTTTACATTTTTCAATGGTTTCTTGGGTGAACTTGGTGGTGGACCTCTTCAGAGAGGTCTCCAACCATGTGGGCCTCTACTTATTATCACCATTTACCCAGATCCCAGGTGCTTTCTTGGACTGTTTAGGTCCCTTCCAGACTGAGAAACCCAAGTCTACTAGCACCCAATTACCCTTGATAATGGACTCCCCTTTGGTGTCTACTCAAGTTGGGAGGTTTCTTACTTACCTGGTCTCATATGTGATGCTTTACACCCTTGCCTGGGTTATCTTTTGCTCAAGCACCATTCTAGATGCCTCATTTCCCATTTTCTTAACATCTAGTTCCCTAGAAATGTGGGTTTGCATCCCACATCACCTTGCTGGAAACAAGAGAGTTACAGACACTCTCTTGAAAGATGCAGTCAGAAGGGATAATACAATAAAAAAATTGTTTGGTTTTTTGGAAAAATTTTATTGAAAGGAAATGAAGAAAATTGACCAACAATTTTCTCAGTGCTATGCTACTAATTAAATAGTGGTCAATTAAGGTAGTGACAAGCTGGGATCAGGACCCTCAATTTTGATCTAACTGGCAAATTATTTGGGAATGGGCGGGTTTGTTCCTTGAGAACCAGCATTAAAAAATTTGGCGGCGGGCTGAGTTGCTGTCAGTTCAACCTCAAATATCCAAACTGAGGCTTGGGTATGTTTCCGACGGTTGGCATGATGGCGTTTAGCCCAACAAGTGACAGGAATCCCCCAAGGCCACCCCACATAGGGATGGGTCCATTTGGTTGTGAACGGGTTTGGGATGCCCAACCTGCCCATGCTCAGTCGCTGGGCCATTCATTCAGTCAGTAGCATCACATCAGCTGCAACACCCAAATTGTCAACAGGGGACTTTGAACCTCATCAAAAGCATCCGATGCTATAGCCTGCCCATCAAGGATGATCCTCAACAACTTTGGTAGGGAGGTGATTTGCTTGATCAACCCATTAATCAAATTGGAACTGTTGGGCATTCCAGCCAATAACTCAGTCTTCATGCCTTTCTGGCCACTTGAGATCTGAGCATCGTTCAGATTACCACTAAAATTAAATTCAGTTGATTTCAATTTGACAATCTTGGTACAGATTTTGCTAATTTCCCATAACAGTTCTGTCAAGGTAAGTGTGGGTACTGGGGGTGGGATCTGAAGCTAAAGGGCTGTTACCCAGCGCTTGTCTACTATGTGAGCGAGATCACCCTGAGTAACAAGGGGTACAGCCATCCTCTTTGGTGTCTTCTTACTCAGAAATGGTAAAATTGTTACAGCTAGTGACATTTTTCCTGGAATTAATCGCCAATCTAAAGCAAAATCCAACAAGCCCTTGGGCAGAGACCAGAACCCCTAAGGGTCACCAATGACCTATCTAAGATCATTAACAAAAAATGGGTTTTGGCTTTGCCAGCCAGGGCTGAGGGAAATGGCTTGATTGATACACAAGCTAAGGTGGGAATCTAACTCAACACCCTAAAAAATCACAAGATATGAGGTTTTGGAATCTGGCCAAATTTGAAAAATTTTGATTTTGTTGAGAAATGACAAATTTGTAGCTCATATCATATTCCAATAACCACTGGAATCTTCATGAAGAAACCCCCTATAAATTTAGCCCCAAGATGAGAAAGGCTTTGCTTTTCTCAGATAAACTGATCCTTTTAATAAAATTTAGGATTTTGGCACATCTTCTGTACTTGGGTTTTCCGCATAAAAACTACTCTGCAAAGTTTTGCAATGGCTGGAGTCCGTTTTCTGAACTGGTTCACCCCTCCTGTTGTACCTGAGTCCGCCACCTATGCTGCCACCTATGCTGCCACCTATGCCACAGGCTCTGCCTCCTCCTATTTCACTGCCTTTTGCCCTAGATTTTTCGCACCCTTCCCAGCTCCCAGGGCCTTATGTCCCTGATGCTTGTGGCCAGTTTGGTGTGCGTTTTGTTCCACAGATCTATTTGGAAACACAATACTGATTGTTTAGGACGGCTCTTCATTTTTTTGGGTCATTTGGCCTTGTTGTGTCACCTTTGGCCTGTATCTTTCCCTCCAGTGACCTCCTGCGCTCCAGTTTCCCTGACAAAAATGGCCTGATCAATGGCCAGAGGACGTTCCCCAGGACTTACATTACCCTTTCCTTTTTCCAAAAGAAGGGCACCACCACCGGGAAATTGCGTAAGAGCTACATTCTTGTGCGCCTTGGGTAACTTGATCACTAAAGTGTCACAATTTTTTTTGGGGGGGGCGGGGAGCATTGGAGTGAGATGTGTGGAAAGCTTTAACCAGGGCCATGCAATTAGTGTGATCATGCACCTTGACCCAACTGTTTCCATAGGCTGGATACCCTTTCCAAGCCACAAGATATTGTACCAAATGTCAGTATTTCTGGGATGCCAGGATAGCCTCTACCTCAGCCTCTTCCCCAATATCAACAATGATCAGTTCCAGTTTCATAGGAAGTGTACCATTGAAGGGCGACAACTGCAAAATGTGGAAAACAGGATGTTGCTTCCAATGTGCAGGAAGCTTCAGGCGGAACGCCCCATTCCTCAGTACCTCCTCCACCAAATGGGGACCTGAGCATTTACTAGCGAATTTATGGGAAGGGCTTGAATTTTTAAGTGACAGGTATTGAGTATAACATAGGAACCCACCAAAAAATAGTGACCTGGAAGGTGCTTAAGATCTGTGAACTGCTTATAGTTGTCTATGGCTTTAGTGAGGTGTTCCTGCACTAAGGCTTGAGTCAACCTGATCTGAGCAGTGTGATCCATAGCAGCTTGAACCTCAGGACGCAAGCACGGTCCAACCAAAAAAGAAGGGTTGTAACCTAGCATTGCTTTGTAGGGGAAAACCCCATGGATGCGTGAGTCCCATTATTGTAAGCAAATTGAGTGAGAGGGAGGTCATTTGCCTAAGTATCCTGCGCGGCTGCAGCATAGCAGCGCAGGCATTGTTCAAGAACTGATTAACACGCTCAGTCTGTCCATTGGACTGGGGATGATACACAGTGGAGTGACAGGGGGATGTTTAGGATTGATAGGAGTTCACTCCAAAACCATGCAGTGAACTGTAAACCATGGTCACTGATGATCTCCTGGGGAGACCAAACATCAAAAACACATGGCGTACAAAAAGGTGGGCAGTTTCTTCTGACATAATTGCAGAAGTACAAGGTATAAAAAGGAAAATTTCATGAAGCGATCCATCACCACCATCACCGCTGTGAACCCATTAGAAAAGGGGAGTTTGACAATAAAGTCCACAGACACCAATGTCCATGGCCCCTCCACCTGCTGTAAGGGGTGCAGGAGGCCATTTTTACCAGAGTGATATGACTTAGCCCTGGTGCAAGTAACACAATTGGCGATCCAGGCCAAAACCTCTCTAGTTAGACCTGCCCAATTGAAGGTCCTCTTGATCAAATCAATGAATTTCTTGTTGCTGGGATGTCCAACCTTGGGGGGATTGTGATGTGCGCAGAATACCTCCAATCAGAAGGAAGGGGGAGCCCAGATGCAGGACTGAAAGTAAATGAGTACCTCCACCAAGGAGTATAGGGAATGTTTGTAACTTGGGTGAGCCAACCGCTTGACCAACTCCACGCCCTCAGGGCAAGCCATTTTACTAGCTAAAACCTGAGCCACTAGTGAGGTGTCTGGATCCAAAGCAACGGATGAGATGATGGGGGGACGATTGACAGAATTTGGGAATCAGGAATCATGGTAATAAGATCCAATTCCTCCAGGTCTGAGGAACAGTGGGTGGGTCTGCGACTTAGAAAAATTGGGAAGCACATTGAGTGCCCCTTTTATGAATTCATATTTAAAGTTAAAACTGCACAGGTCCCAATAGGTTCAGGCTTGTCGGTGTGCCAAATTTTGGGGTTTACAAAAATATAACAGAGCCTGATGATCTGTGTGGACCGTCAATTCATGTTGAGCATCCTGCAACAGATACCGCCAATGAGTTAATGCACATGCAACAGCAGCCAATTCTTTGTCATATATGGCCCAAGGCTGCTCCATTGCCATGAACTTCTGGGAAAAGTAAGTGACCAGGTGTTCTAAACCATCGTGCTCCTGAATCAACACCACTCCCACTGTTACCAATGAGGCATCACATGCAACAATATATGGCTTAGTAGGATTGGCATGCTTAAAATGGGTAGAGACACAAACACCTCTTCGATTGATGCAAATGCCTGCTGGCATTCAGGCGTCCAACAAAATGGTACATTTTTCCCTGTAAGGGGGTGGAGCGATGCGGTCAGCTGGGAAAGTGCTGGGGAAATTTTTCTTAGGAAAATGATGGTTCCCAAGAAACTCCAAAGTTGTTTCTGCGTAGTCAGGGTTGGCCATTCTTGGATCGCATCTAACTTGTTGGGAGGGATTGCATAGCTATTCCTGAGGACCAGGTTCCCAAGGAAAGTGACCTCCTCCTTATAAAACTCACACTTGGAAGGCTTGACAAACAAGCCTGCCTTATGAAAGGTGGCCACAACTGCTTCCAAGTCAGTAGCATGTTGTCCAGGAGTCAGGGAGTGTACCAGAATATCATTGATGTATGCAACTGCACAGGTAAACTGGAGGTCACCCAGTACATTGTTAATCATATGTTGGAATGTAGCGGGAGCATTCTCCAGCCCAAAGGGCATTACACGGTATGGAAAATGCCACACTTCATCTGGATTGCTGTTAACCATTCCTGCCCTTTCATTACCCAAATTTGGTTGAAGGCGTTCACCAGATCCAGCTTAGAGAACACACAGAATTTGGAGATTGGCTAATCGTCTGCTCCAGAGGCAGGAAGTAGGTATCAGAAACCGTTTATCTTGTTTAAATGGCTGTAATCTACGCATAGACGAAGGGAACCATCCACCTTTTTGGCAAAGATGATGGGGGAAGCGATGGGCGAAGTCTCCTTGAACAACCACCCTTTTTTCAGCATATTGTCCGACCAGGTATTGAGTGCAACTTCTTCCTCCACTGTATGGGGATACAACGGGAAGTTGATGTTCACCAACTCCATGGTCGTTCAATACCTGCAATCAAACCTAGTGTGCGGAGGCAGATGATCCACCTTTTCCAAGTCAAAGATTCTCTGATAGCACATTAAGCTCTCAGGAAAATTGGCCAGAATGCCCACAGAAGTGACTAGGTAAGTGATTGAACTGGTTCCTTGTGTCTTCTTAAGGGTGTCAATAAAATGAAATTCTCTCTCCAGATGATCATTAGCAAATGACAGCATATTAGACTTCAAGTGAATCTTCACATGTTGTCAGCGCCACCACCCCACACCTAAAATCACCAGAAACACTAGGTTTGGCATGGCCAAGAATCGATTTCAGAAACTAAACTGGTGGATTGAAAAAGGTACTGGTCAGCAAACAACATATAAGGTCTGGGAAGCAGATGAGGCCACCATCACTGAGGGACCCGCATCCATTCCCAGTTCCAATTGTTGAGCCAGCTCAACACACATGAAGTTTCCTGCAGCTCCGGTATCCACCAGGGCCTCAAAAGAAACATGGTGCAAGCTGACACTAATCTTCATGGGCAATAGGAAATAAGCGAAATTTTGTTTATTGGAAGGTTCGACTGACTTATTTGAAACTGAAGAAATAATTGGCATATCAGGGGTAAGGTCGGGGCTTTTTCTGGAGCAAAGATTGGGAGTATGAGGGTGGGGAAATGACTTCCTCCATCTGATCCATAACAGATTCATTTATAAGTGACTCTGTATTGGCCAACTTGGACCCAGGGGTTACAACAGGATTGGTACCCAAGTATTCCACTAGTTCAGAGATAGGCGCGTTGTCAGCGCCTACTTTGGTTAAGCCAATCATAAAATTCCCCTTCTGATAGCAAGAGACATGATGGGGCAAGGCGTTGATGGTAGTCGCGGTGGCACATATTTGATCCACTGATCCTTGGATGGAGGACCAGGCCTCATGATGAGTGGAACCCAAATCCAAGCCTGATCTAAAGGATGCCTGAAGCATATCAATAGAGAGACCAGATCCGGGGGCTAGTTCACAGAAGGTAGAAATCAAAGAAACCAGGCTGGGGGATTTCAGCCGTAGAGTAAATCAGTCTGAATAAGTGGTCTGATTGTGACACAGGGGGTTTCAAGGCAGCTGATATGACAGCCATCAGTGTGGTGGAGTCTCCTGCTTGTGAGGAAGAGCTTAAAAGACCTCTCACCCAACAGTGGGCATCCCCATCCACAGCGTCTAACAACGTGAGCCCTTGTTGGGCATGGGATAACGCGGAAGCGTTATTAAGCGCAATTGCTGTATGCATTTTCACTTTGGCAAGCTCATCAAGAACTTTATTGGTGATCTCTCAGGAGGGGACACTCAAACTTCCCTCCAGGCTTGTGGAAGGGGGTGGAGATGCAATCTGCGCAGCTTGGGTGGGTTGAATAAAGTTTTCCAAGGTAGAGTGGACACTTCTCCCAAAGTTGGAAAGTGACCAAACAAACAACAAACAGCAAACTACTGATTGCACATTCATTTGGTAAATGGTAACCACTGCAGCGCCCAGTTTGAAGAACAAGGCAGAAGTGGCTGAAAATAATGATTGGTCAATTATGTCATGGAAGTGGCAGAAGAAGTTTAGACTGGCCTGACAGTCAGGATGCATAAGCATCCAAAAAGCAAGCCAGAATGCCAGAGGCATTGCTGACTGGATGACTTGATATGGAGCCAAGCATTGGGAAATGACGAATTGTTGATGCAACACAACAGTGAGTATGATCCCAACAATGAACCACAATGAGCCCACTCCTGACCTAGGGGTCTTGCTGTAGGGGGTGGAATCACTGAGATAGTCTCAATAAGATCCTAAGCATATGGTGCCATCTCAACCAGGTTGGTAAGGAGACGGATTATCTCTTGCAATTGGTGGACATATGGCTACAAGATCCCCATGTACTGTTGCCGGAAGTTCGTGATAATGGGGTTGTAGAGCCAAAAATATTGGACTTGCTGAATTTAATCAACAACAGAGGGGGTTATAGTGACCAAAAGTACTGGTAGAGCCCATCCAGTACATGGACTGACAGGCCACTAGGTTAACGCCATCAGGGATGCGGTCAGAAGGGATAATACAATAAAAAAATTGTTTGGTTTTTTAACAAAATTTTATTGAGAGGAAATGAAGAAAATTGACCAACAATTTTCTCAGTGCTATGCTCTGATTGATTAGTGGTTGATTGGGGTAGTGACAAGCTGGGATCAGGACCCTCAATTTTGACCTAACCGGTGAATTATTTGAGAAATGGGCGGGTTTGTTCCTTGAGAACCAGGATCAAAAAAATTTGGTGGTGGGCTGAGTTGCTGTTGGTTTGACCTCAAATGTCTGAACTGAGGCTTAGGTACGTTTCCAATGGTTGGCGCGATGGCGTTTAGCCCAACAAGTGATGGGAATCCCCCAAGGCCACCCCACATAGGGAAGGGTCCATTTGGTTGGGAATGGGTTCAGGACACCTAACCCGCCCGCACTTGGTTGCTGGGCCATTCATTTTTACAGTAGCATCACATTGGTCACAACACCTGAATTCTCAACAGGGGACTTTGAACCCTCATCAAAAGTGTCTGATGCTATAACCTGCCCATCAAGGATGATCCCCAATGACTTTGGTAGGGAGGTGATCTGCTCAATCAGCCCATTAATCAAATTGGAACCATCAAGCATTCTGGCCAATAACTCAGTCTTCATGCCTTTCCAGCCACTTGAGATCCAAGCATCAGCCAGATTACCACTCAAATTAAATTCAATTGATTTCAATCTGACAATCTCAGTGCAGATTTTGCTGATTCCCCGTAACAGTTCTGCCAAGGTAAGTGTGGGTACTGGGGGTGGGATCTGAAGCTAAAGGGCTGTTACCCAGCGCTTGTCTACTACATGAGCGATATTGCCCTGAGTAACAAGGGGTACCGCCATCCTCTTCAGTGTCTTCTTACTTGGAAATGGGAAAATGGCCCAATAAATGGCCAGAGGACGTTCCCCAGGACTTACACTACTGTGTCTATAGAGCAGTAACATGCAGCCAACCAACCTAGCATAAGTAGGTCCTTCAGCCTGTCTGTGCCAAACACAAAGAAACGTATGACTTACTTATGTCCAATACACTATTAATTGAAAAGTACACCAAGATGGACAAAGCACCATTTGGATGACTTCCCACCAAAACATTACAAAACATAATCAGCAAAAATTCCCGCTCAATCAAAAATAAATTAGTGACAACTTGTACAATCAAAAAGCGCTTGTATAAACTCAATAACCTAGTAATAAGTGCAGAAAAATTAACTGACTCCACATAATCAATTACCACTGGAAACCTTACAATTGCTGACACCCTCAGGACAATTTAAGCAATACCAAAAAACAGCGGTGTCAGGGATATTCCCCACTGACCCTCAACCTGGGTTGGGGATTGAGGTCCTACAGAGAAAAAATTTGCAAAAAATCCTGACGAAGTTTTGGTTAGATCTGAGTCCAAATCCAACTCAACCAGTGCGTCAAGGGCACAAATCATCATAACAATACCATAAAAAGTTTTTGGTTGGGTCAGAGATTCCCTGGGATGGTATTTGATTTGATTGCCAAACCAAAATGTTGGGGATCATACCCAAAAAAGGTCAGTTGGTGGGGGGCGAATCCCAACAAAAATTGAGCCAAAAAAACTGAGCAAACCAATGGGATAAATCCCAACAAATCATCAGAGATAACCCCAACAAATCTCACTCAAAAGGGGAGGAAAATAACACCTAAAATTAATCCACAAGTCTGAGTGAACCATTGGGGACCATCCCCAACAGGGATGGAGGAGCGTTAGGAACTAAATCTGAAGTATCAGATGAACAGGAAAGTTCTTCAAAAAAACCAAAGATGCAGCTGGAATGAGCTGAAGCCCCAACTGCAGTCAAGCAATTGACACAATCTCAGAGAAATACACCCTCATTCAAAAGGATATGTTGGCTTATTATGTTGTTTCCTCTTGTGACATTAAACAATGGGAGACACTGCAGCTTCCATACTCAATGGCAACATAGTGGATCTCAAAAAATATTATGCCCACCATCACAGCCATCTGGCGGGACAACAAGTTCTCCGCTGGGGCCGCCAAGCACTGGCTCAACACCCAGATATTTCTCAACATGGTGATGTTTTTCACATTGTCACAGATATAAACTGAGGACGCCTTGGAGTGGATGAAAATCCCTCTTAAACATCAGACAATTGAAGCTGCCATTTGGGAAGACCTGAAGCCAACAGACGTGAAAGCCTGGATGGTGGCCAGAATTGTTCTCCTTAATGCAATGGAGTACAACAAGGCGGCATACATGCTAAAATTGCCTAGGCTGTCGGGAGCTTGGGCCTTAGTCCAATGTAAATAATTGATTATGTAAAATGATTCCCAAATATTTTGAACGCCCTCAAATGGGATCAGCACACCATTCCAGTTGATACCGCACTGGAATGGTACAATACCACATTCTCCCAGGGGAGGCACTACCATGGATTGCGGCCAGTTTCAAGGCTACTGAAGCCTTACACTGGTCATATACCCACATTCCACCGGCCACAGTGTTTGACTTAATGAAGGTGGGATGGACAAAAGGAAAGGTGGTTGAGCTGGGGCCCTTCTGGGATTGGTTTCCAGAAGAGGCCATCAGCTGATCCGCCAATGGGTTTATCCCATTGGAAATGAAGTATTGGTTCCACATAGGTGCCAATATCAATCAAGTTTGTGAGTGGGCGAATCTGGGAGCGATGAAGATGATCCATAAAACTCTCTGGAGTTTTGCATTCCCCATTGCAAATTGAAAACTTTGGTGAGATGTTTCCAAACTGGCTAAGGCTGATGACTTGGACGCTGTGGTGTTCACCCCAAGTCAGCTCAACCGTGGATAGGACATGAAATTCTACTACAGGCAGCAGCGGCAATGAAAGTGGTTATGACCCCAGATCTAGACTGAAAATGGCTTATAGTGGGCATACAAATTGAAACCGTCTGGGACTAAAAAATCCTTCCTAGAACTATCAGAAGCTTCTCCATACACCGCCAAAGGATTCTCCCCAACAGAAGCCTTCTAATGGTATGAAGCGGGGGTACCAGCTACCATGGCACAGATCTTTATGGATGGGGGTGGAACAGTGTAACTGTCAGGGACTAGTGCCAATGTAGTTTGATTACGCTGGAAGCCCTCCAAAAAATACCCGCACTCAACATGAAGCCCAGAATCCTTTCTACTATGATACTGACTGGGATTTTCACTAATTAAAGCCCTTAAATGGCAAAATTTAGAGATTAGTGCTTAAATGGACAGAAATACCAACCAACGAGGAATTAGCATATGCCATGTTGAGGCATTTCTGAATTGGGGATTCAGTCTTGACAAATCACTAATTTGGATAATGAAAGGGAAGAACCCTTCTGAGGTACCCAAAACAAATCCAAAATCCAAGTTGTTTAGCGCCATGGCAGCTCAAACTGACAAAAACATGTGGAACAGGGCAGGGAGCCACATCGAATACATCTGTCAATTAATTAATGGCAGCTTCATGGACCACCAGGCGCCCAAATCATATATGAAAGACGCCATCCAAATCCACTTACAGCTGGTGGAGGAGGAGTGGTCTGACCTGCTAATGTCGATTTATCAAGAGCTTGACATGGTACTAACAGGGGGGATTTCAACCAACACTGGGTACCCAAATAGGGATTCATTTACATAGCAATCCCAGGTTAACTAGATCAGAAAAAGCTCCTTAAGATCAGCAATAAATATAAAAAAGTTTGCCTACAAACAGAACTAACTTAATACGTGAATCAGACTACCCAATAAGTAACATTTCAAAGCTTGTCAACTGATTGAGAGAGGGAATGGGTGCACAAAGTAATATAAAACAGGTTATCACATTATGGATAAGTACAAGAATTTTGGCAAGCTGGTGGTGATTATATCACAAAGCGCTTCACCCTCAAACTGTCAAAGCGCTCTATAAACTGGTGCTGTGGATGAAACCAAATAATATTTCCATACCCTGATTCATCCACCTACACAGTCTAAGAAGGGTTGTATATATTGAGCAAGAGGACGCAAAACAAGTGTGCCAGTTCTGCTATCAAACTGGCCACACAATGGCCCAATATCACCAACGAAATGGGAAGACCCCTCAGAAATATGACTATGACCCTGTCAGTGGGGTCACAAAAGTCAGGACAAAAATCTTTCAAAGACCAAAGGCCAGGGAGTGGATTCTGCATAACCTAACTGGAGGTTTCAGATATGAAGTGCCAACAACAGGAGTTGGACCTCACCCATAGGGAAGTGTAGGAGTGAGAAGTGACTAAGCAACCTGAAGTGGATGAAAAGCCCTTCATGAATCCAAACCCCAAAGTCTACAAAATGGTTTGAGGAGATGGGTCCTGACCTTAATGCACCACGCCTATACCAGGTGGAATGGTCAATTCAGGAAGAAGAACGATGGCAGAAGGTGGGCCCACATAATCCCCAAAAAAGGGACACTCAGTGCAAGAAGCAAACAGATCAACCTCAAAGCCAGACAAGTCAAAAGCAAATAAAAAACAACTCAGAAATTGTTAGCAAATAAACCTGATGTGGCTAACAAACAATCAACTGTGTGACAAAATTGGCAAAGTCAGCTGATCAAAGCCCCAGGAAAAACACTAGTTTTGCCAATAAATCTAATGATGGGGTTGTAAACTGATCAACAATTGAGGGGAAATCTGCCATACTGCCAGTAGGGACTAAGGCGAACCTGGAGCTGGTGATAGAACTGTCCTCATTTCCATCAATAGGGAGATGGAAATGGAGACTGAATTCCTGGTGCACAAAATGCCCAGTAACATTATACCAGTACTAACCAACTAACCTTAAAAACCAAATAATGCCCCATGCCCCCTCAATGACACCAACCACCAATAACCAAACTTTCCATTCGTGACTCTATGCACAACCTGGACAATATAACCAAGCCTCATACCCATGAGTCAGGCAACTGGAAATGAAGATTGTGACTACAAATGCTCAGGGGATGGCGAACATACAAACAAGAAGGCGGAAGATTCATCATTATAAAATTAATAATAATATGGACTTAATTTTAATATTAGAAACACAAGAAGGAAACATAAAGGAGATGGTGCTAAACTCAAACTGCAACATGACAAACCACACGTGGGCCTGCCAAATAGGTTGTCAAGCCCTCTGGACAGATCATGTGGCGATTGTTGCGTTAAACAAGATGATAGAACTGGCATTCGTGGAAGGAATCCTTTTCAGAAGGATCTTAATAGCAACCACTACAAATAGAGAAACTGGCAAAAGCCTTTGTGTGGTAACTATCTACACCTAATGAAGCCCCATAAAAACCAACTTTTTTGGAATTTTTATTGGAGGTACCAACTGAGGCAATGATGGTTATAGCAGGAGATCTGAACTGTTGGATTAATGAAAGTCAGGATAAATTCCCAATGAGCAAAAGTCCCAACTGTAAGGCTGATGATATTCTAGAATACCTATTCAAATCAAGGATTTGCCTCACAATCAAAGATGAGGACAATGACCTGGCCAATCTTATTAGATGGTCATATGACTCCATCGGCTTACCATAGACAGGTTCACGCCTGGACTACATACTGGTGTTGTCAAACCTCAAACCGTTTACATCCAACAGTGATGTTAACATATATTCCAAGAGTGACCATATGATCATCCATGTGGACATTGATCTGGATGAACCCCCAAGGAACTGAGAATGGCAATTGGTAGCAGCCACGCCAAGGGACGGGGAGTTGTACCAGACAAGCAAAACTGGACTTGATTGACTGGTCACATATCTGGATTGACATACAGATATAGATCCCCTGAGAAGATGGGTCCAAATCAAAGAAAAGATTAAAACAAAATAGTATGAAGTTCAAGAAAGCGATAACCTGCAAATGAACTGCTGCCATGGAGCATTTAAAAGACGCAGTGGAAAGCCTAAAGCTTTCTCAGCGGGACAGCAAAGAATGGTGTAGCAACTGCTAAGCATCACTTTTCAAAAATCAATTTCAGCCTGAAATCTAGCTCCACTAAAGAGATTTATGAAAACTATTAGCAAATATGGCGGGAAACCCCGCAAAGAACCCGCAGGCTATGCCAAACGAGCCAGCACCACCCCAAATGAAGCAATCCTCAGTTACCCACCTCAGGGTCAACCAGAATCACCCACTCTCAAGCAGCAGCCATGAAATCAGGCACCACCCCCAACCTGGAGCTACTCCAACTAGCGCCAGTTCACCTGATCGCACTTCTGCAACCTGCACGCCCAACAGCTCTGTGTGCGCTGCCTCCCACCAACCCGCTGGGCCCCCTCCAACCAAGGAGTCCATCACCCACGCTGTTTTAATGGCGTCTGCTCAGTTGAATGCAACTCAGCCCATCCAGACATTCACCTCCCCCATTGTGTCAGCTAATTCAGCCCCATCTATTATTGCTGACGCCGTGTTTCTGGCTCCCTCCATGAGGGGCGATACCCAGCTACCTGGCCCCCAAATCCTCAGATGTAAGGTTGGATTAGCTGCACATTCTGGTTCACTAAGCACCAAATTAGGACAATCTACTCTTCCCAATGAGGATTTAAATGGTTCGGATTTTGGAACTTCACACCAGTTCCAATCTCACCCGTCCCATTTAAACCCCATAATCGGCACTTCTCAAGTCGGCACTTTATCTCAATATGCTGAAAACGACCAATTCATCAATCAGCCAATGAGTTTTGCCCACGAAATCACAGCAAATACTCGGGCTGAATTTACCCAAATAGATTGGGATGGTGATGAAACATCTCCCTCCTCCCAATTGGCTGGAGTTAATTCCAATCTGGATGGGACTCCCCAATCTAGCGAGGCCCAACAATCACCTGGCCCCCAAACCCTCGGATGTAAGGTTGGATTAGCCGCACATTCTGGTTCACTAAGCACCAAACTGGGACAATCTACTCTTCCCAATGGGGATTTAAATGGTTCAGATTTTGGAACTTCACACCAGTTCAAATCTCACCCGTCCCATTTAAACCCCATAATCGGCACTTCTCAAGTCGGCACTTTATCTCAATATGCTGAAAACGACCAATTCACCAATCAGCCAGTGAGTTTTGCCCACGAAATCACAGCAAATACTCGGGCTGAATTTACCCAAATAGATTGGGATGGTGATGAAACATCTCCCTCCTCCCAACTGGCTGGAGTTAATTCCAATCTGGATGGGCCTCCCCAATTTAGCGAGGCCCAACAAACCGCCCCTCAATTTAATATGATGCCAGCAACTGCTGTAACATTCCAGAAACAAGGGAACTCCGCAAACTTGTCCAAACCACCAGCTCACACTCAACCTGCAATTGCAGCCCAAAGCAAACACAAACGTACCAAAGGAGCCATTGGGGCGTGGCAAAAACCTCTGGCACCAACGCTACCCAAAGCTGATCCCCATGAAGTGGCGTTTATTGCTGATGTTAAGAAGAAATGGGCTGAAACTAGAGCGCAAAAAGCTCTACCTCGCTCAACCCTCTCCCACGCAATTTGCCTTTATTATGGGCATAACCCTGTTGAATTCTATACAGAGGATTACTTCTCATACTTTGCAGCGATTGCGGAGAAATTCCCTATTAACACCACCATCCATGAATCAGTGGAGGGCCACTACATCGATGTGGGCTTCACTGAAGCTGCCCTTGCTGACCATGCTGCCACCCTCCAGGTCATTATTCCACGCGGATCTCTTCACATCTCCCGCACACGCTCTCACCTGGAGAAAATTTCATGGGTTACTTTTTCCAACCTACCAACGACTGTTGATCCTGAGTCTCTTAAACTGGCACTCCATCGTGGTTTAATGGAGTTTGGGTCTGTTCTTTCAGTGGACTTTAGCGTCTCCTCTTACTATGCTCCCACTCAAAGAGCTCGCACTGCTAGGGCGTCGTTCATCCCCTCCCCCACTGTATCCCGTAACATTGAGGTTATTCCTCGTGTGGCGGTAGTTAAGAATGCCCTGAGATCTTTTTTGTCGACCCTGATCAGGCGCGCCCCCGGTGTTCATGGTGTAACGCCCCTGGACACTTGTATAGTGGCTGCACAGCTCGAAAACAAGCCCTCTTAGCCACCACCCAGGGGCCTAAACCAGGCCAAAAACGATCCCACATGGCTGCAGCAGCAATTCCACAACCCACACAATGGGTTCCCGTTCAAGACCTGTCCCCTGAGGCCTTACGCCTAGCAGTTGAAACAGCTAACCCCACTATTGGTGTGGGTACCTTCGCGCTCATGCCCCCCTTCCAATGGGCACCCCCTCCAATCTCCCAGAGTCAACTCCCTCTCTCAACAAGCGCAAGGCATCTCCCACAGGGTGCCTCTCGTCAGCCACCCCCACTCAGGGCTCCGCGGCACCCCCACCAACCTCCACCAGCGATTTATCGCATCAGTCCTCAGCTCCCAATGGAGCTATGCCCACCAGCATGGACTGGCAACTCGCGGCCTGCGTTAGAAGTGCCACCTCAAAGAGTCCTACCCCAACCCCACAGTCCATTTCGCGCGGATCCTTTGAAGTGTTGGAGGAAGTGAATATGGACTCAGACTCATCAAATGGGGACACCGCGGAGGTCACCATTGAGCACCCTCAGGTCCTTCCCCTGCAACGGAGCGGGGGCAGCATCCTAGGCTGGCTTACTGGGTCCTCCGCCCCCCACCCTCTCCTTCCCCTCAGAACCCTCGACGCTCCTCACGGATTGCAGCTAATAGTCAAGCTAAAGGACTCAAAACTAGCCGTCTCACAGCAGCAGGTTTAAGCGCTGGCAACCCCCCAGGACATGGAGGAGAACAGCTATGAGTCACCACAACAGCACCCTGGCCCTGCAATCCATCAACGCGAATGGGTTGTGGGACTTTAAGCAGAGAGCCCGCCTCCTCCAAAACTTCAGGTCAGCACAAATTGACATCGCTGCTGTCCAGGAGCCCCATATCCTCCCCCACGAACAATCTGCATGGAATGAACAGTTTGGAGGCAACTTTTTCTGGACAAACCATGCCGCCCTTATTGTTTTGAATCCCCGGGTTAAAACCCATTCTTTTTCACAATATCTAGGTGGCCGCCTCATACTGGCCAAACTCACCACTCCTGACTTCTCCTTCTTCGCTGCAAGCATCTACCTGCCTAATGCAGGTCAGGAGCAAAATCGGCTCTTGGAAGAGCTCCTCCAACTCAATCTCCCACGGAATACAGTCCTCTTAGGAGATTTAACACAACCATAAGTCGCGTCCGTGACTCTTACCCCCCTGCAGCAAAGGAACGCCCTGGATCAAGTCGCCTCCAGGATTTCCTTCGCCTGAGTGGCTTTATAGATGCGCTTCCACCCTCCGCGTCTGGCCTAGGTTGCATGACTAGGATCCAGTATGATGGAGGAGCTTTCCAGTCAGCGTCACGCATAGATATGGCACTGATTGGCCCCCTGCTAATTGGCCGCGTCTCCTCTCCCATCTCTCGTGACAACCATCTGAGTGATCACAGGTCACTCACCGTTGTCCTCACCACCACACTTAGACCGTCGCGTAGGTTCTGGCCTAGGGTTGCCCCAGCTCTTCTCAACAACCCCTTCACTAAGGAGAAGCTGTCTATGACCATCTGGGAGACTCTCACCTCCCCCCACCCCACCTGCTTGACCACAAGGCTAGATGGGCGGTGACCAAGGAGGGCATCACCCGCGTTGCTTACAACTGTGCCAAAGCCCAGATGACTGCAGCTCGCGCCAGAGTCAAAAGGGCGGAAGCCAGAATCAGACATCTAGAGCGAAACTGCCAGCCTTCGCCCTCTCCCAGATGGTTGGAAGACTGGGAAGCGGCGCAGGAAGCACTCCGCTTGGAGCTCACACTGCAGGAAGAACGGGCATCAAACTTTACAACATCTCGTTACTATGCTCAATGGGAACGCCCCACCCGCTTCTTCTTTCAAAAACAGAAAGCCCGGTCAACAGCGCAGGATATTACTGCACTGAAGATTGGCACTACAACCACTTCAGATAAGGAGGAAATCATGCAGGAACAACACCGCTTCTACTCCAGCCTCTTCCATGCCACCCAGGTGGACCCATCGGACATCCAAGACTTCCTGTGGCGGGCTCCAGAGCCGCCCATTGACCCACGGGCTGATGAGGCTCTACTGGCGCCTATTTCCATCCAGGAGGTGATGGAAACCCTTCTGAAATCCCCACGGCTTAAAGCCCCAGGCCCAGACGGAATACCCTTTGAGGTGTACCTTCTGGAACCTGCAGTGATAGCCAGAACCCTCCGCGACCGCTTCGCTGCACTCTTGGTGAATGGCGAGGTCCTCCCCGACTCCAGAGGCTCAATCACGACCCTCATTCACAAGAAGTCAGACTGTGAGAACCTGGCGAACTGGCACCCCATAGCGTTGATCAACACAGACCACAAGCTCTTCACGAAGCTTCTGGCCAACCGCATCACCAAATGGGTGTCACCTCGCCTCTCCCCATCCCAGTACGGTTTTATTCCGGGGAGGTCGTTATGGGACAACTATAATGACCTTCACGTGACTTTGACTGCTAACTCTCGTAAGGTGAATGGCTTTGTGGCTCTTCTGGATATGGAGAAAGCATATGATCGGGTAGCCTGGAAGTATATTGATGCTTCCCTGGCCCGCTTCCATCTTCCACCCGCAGCTAGGCGCTGGATATCAGCGCTCTATGACCAGCTCCACACCAGAGTCCTGGCGCCAATGGGTTTTACAGTGGCAGTACCAGTTGGACAAGGTCTCCGGCAAGGGGACCCCCTGAGCCTTATCCTTTTTAACATCACCCTTGACCCCCTATTGGCCTCCTTACAGGACAAGATAACAGGGATTCTGGTCCCAGGTAAAGCCCCCACACGCACCATGGCATTTGCAGATGACACTGCCATTGCATTTGGCTGCCCTGGGGATGTTGCCCTCGCTGCTGTGACCATTGAGAGGTACACCAAGGCGTCCAACGCCATGGTCAACACCTCCAAGACAACAGTTGTACAGGTCGGCTCCCCCACCTTCCCCCACCATTTGGTATTGAACCTGAGCGCGGTACCTTCCGTCACCTGGGCGTTCTCACCAACCAACAAGGAGTTGCGCTAAAAGACAATGAGGACTTGCGCCTTGCAGCAGTTAGCTCCAGGATTGCCAGCTGGAACCAGCGGCACATCACCCCCCAGGGTCGAGCTCTGATGGCCAATGTGTTCCTCCTCTCCAAAGTCTGGTTCCTAGCGCACGTCTTCCCATTCACAGATGCCTTTTATACGCGGCTCAATGTACTCCTCCGCTGTTGGATCTGGGGCTCAAACCATCCACCAATGGCCCTCTCAACCATTGCCCGACCTTGCAATGAAGGGGGCCTAGGGCTTCTGGACACGCGATCCCACGCCACCACAATCTTCCTGAAGTTTCTATGGCAGATTGTCTGCTGGGACGCGACCCCCATGCCCCGATGGGCGCCCGCCCTCCGCCAGTCAGTGTCAGCAGCTCTGGGTCTTCCTAGAGCATCTCTGACCTCATTAGGGGAGTGGCTCACAAACCACCCAGGCCATCGCCTAAAACCATCCTCATCCCCCTGCTGGAACCAGGCTCTCCTTGCCCTGAAACGAGTAGGCGCGCGGATCCACCATGCTTTCCCATACAGAAGGGAAGGCCCTGGCCTCAGCCCACGTCGCCATGCAATTGTGCACAATGGACAAGTTGTCACAACTCGCCTCAACCCCCAAGATCGTCCTCCCATCCGCCCAAGACTCCTTGAGCTCCTCCCTCCCTCCGTGAGATTTGACCTTAAGGAATTGTGGAAGGACGTCTATCACCCCATCCTGTCAGCAAAGGTGTCCAACACCTTATGGAGGGTGCTCCACTGTTCATACAGGACAGGGGACCGGACTGGACCTACCTTCCAGCACTGAAGCTGCCCCCGCTGTGTGGAGCCTATTGACTCCCACCTCCATCGTTTTTTCACCTGTCAAGGTGTCGCCGCATTTTGGCCAAAGGCTCGCGCGCTCCTCCATGCTCAGCCCTGGTCTGGACACCCTGTGCAAGACCTCATGTTTGAGCAGACATTTCCTGGTTGCCACCAACCCCTCCGTGTCCTCGCTTATGCCACAGCCATCTGGACCATCCATAACTCCTTCCTTCGTGCTGCCTTTGACCAGCAGGTGTGGACCCTTCCACACATGATCACCCACTTTCAGGTACACTTTGAGATGGCCCTGAAGGTCTGCACTATGTCGCCAACCCTCCCCCGCTCAGTTGTCACTGCAGCACGGCTCTGGCGCGCAAACCCCCTCCCTTTCTCGATGCCTCCTCCCTCCCCTTCCCTCGCCTCAGGCTCTTAGGAGCCCAGGCGTAATTCAATAAACATCGATGAATCCCCCTTGGGTTGGGACCATCTAGTACTAAAAAAAAAGAATGGTGTAGCAATTATTGAACAACTTACAAACAATATTGGTCCTTAATGTCTAAACAAGACTTGGAGCGATGGGTCAACTCTACCTACCAAGATCAGAACCTAGTGGGAACAATGACCAAGGAGAGCCTGGTGCACCTCAAGGAAATCTGAACTAAGGTCAGGATATGTGAGGTAGAGACTTTGACAGGAGAAGTGACAATGGACCCAGAAGCAATCAAATGTGAGATTATATGATTCTATAGCAGGCTATTCCAACAACGTGAGATGAGCAAATTGGTGACAGAAGCCCTAATTGACCAGGCTTAAGCTGGCACTCGGGGACTGTACACCGTAAGATGTCACTATCTTGTCCACTAACTTTTGATCAGTGAAGTCAAATGAGCGCTAAAAGAATCGCTGAAGATGAAAGCACTGGGCCCTGATAACATGTGCACAGAGATCTACAGTTAATTTTGTGACCACATTATGCTGGAGCTTAAGATCCTCTTCAACTACTGCCTGCAAACTGGAAGACAAATTCTGAGAGCCAGGAGATCTGAACTGTACCCTTGTACAAGAAGAGACTTTAACATCAACTTTGGAACTGGTGACCAATCGCACTATCCAATGCCAACTACAAGCTGCTCACATGCATCTTGTCAAATTGGCTAATGGCAACAGCACCACATACACTCCATAAGGACCAAAACGGGTTTATCAAGGGCTGAAGCATCTGGTACATTATTGGTACATTCCAAAACGTGCTACAGGACACGTGGGGAACCAAACAGGGCTATCTCATGTTCCTCAACATGGAGAAGGCCTACGTTTGGTTAACGTGGTCCTTTCTCCATTTGGCACTTAAGGCAGTTGGTATTCCCAAATCTTTCAGATCATGAATAATAACACTATTCTTGGGCCTAATCACCAAGGTGATTGTTGCCAATGGCATAACCAATGATATCCCAGTGGGGCAGGGTCTCCAACAAGGGGATCCCATGTCACCAATCCTTTTTAATTTTTCAGTAAATGAGTTATTAGTTGTGGCGGACATGAAACTCCGGGGCTTAGACCACCCTAACCAAATGCTGTTGAAAATGCTAGCCTGCAGACAACACAGTAGTGGGTATCAGTTCACTGACTGACCTTCAGGGCGCCAAGGAGCTCTTGGACCTATTACATTCAGAATTGAACGTGAAGATCAACATGGAAAAAACCTCTTTAATGAAGATTAAAATTCCAAGATTTAGTGCACTGACTGACATATTGCTAATGCAGAACTCACAGATGATCTGATACCTCAGAATACTCTTCAATGACAAAGGTCCAGTGGTACTTGAAACTAAACAAGAGGTACTATAAAGTCTGTCAGCCCAAATGGCCTACTGGAAATATGCAAGACTATGTCTTGAGGAGAAAGTGATGATCATTAATGTATTCATCTCAAAACTATGGTATATCACCCATGTGCTGCCAATGAGCCCAAACCTAGAGAAAAAGATCAGACAATGCTCTGCACCTTCCTACGGTTAAAGGCAAAAGTGACGCCAATAGCCCTAGATACCCTGTTAAAACTGAAAAGCAAAGGGGCATGGCCTTCTGGACTTCAAATTCAATGCTCAGTGAATCTGGGAAAAGTCTTTCCTCAGGATAATGCAAATGCACATGTGCTGACCAACCTGTAAGTCCAGGGGAACATCCCCTGTGCATAGATTGGTCGCTCTTCCCATTTCCGAGCAAAAAGGGTCTGAAGAGGGTGACCATGCCCCTCGTCACCCAGGGCGACCTTGCCCACATGGTAGATGAGCATTGGGTAACAGGCTTTTCTCTCCAAACCCCTCCCCTGGTACCTTTGCTTACCACAGCCAAACTCATTATAAAGATTATGGAAATCTGTGCCAAGATTGCCAAATTAAAACTGATTGCTCCAAAAGCAATGAAATTAATCCTGACAATCAGAATCCGCATAGCCAAAGAGGGATGAAGATTGAGTTATCAGCCAAAATCACTGATGGTTTTGATTGCCCAGCAGTGCGATTGTCAAAATTAACCCCCTCTCAAAGTTGTCAAGGATCATCCCTGATGTGCAGGTAGTAGCATTGGACACCATCAATGATAGTTTGAAGCTCCCTTCTGGTAAATTGGGAGTTGCAGCTGATGGAACGCTTTTGACCAAACGAATGGCCCAGCGACCAGGCATGTGTGGGTTGGGCATCCTAAACCTGTTCCCAACCAATTGGGACTGCCCCTATGTGGGGTGGCCTTGGGGGATTCCCGCTGCTTGTCAGGCTAGACGCCGTCATGCTAACCATCAGAAATTTAGTTGAGCCTCGGTTCAAGTATTCAAGGCTGAACTGACAGTGACTCAGCCTGCTGCCAAATCCTTTGATGTTGGTTCCCATTGAGCTTATCCACCCCCATCCATAAATAATTCGCCAGTTAGGTAAAACTTGAGGGACCTAATCCCAACTTGTTTCCTCATCAATAGACCACTATTTAATCAGTTGCATCACACTGAGAAAATTGTTGGTCAATTTTTATTCCTTAAGTTTTTCCATTAAAAACATTTCCCAAAATTTAGTTTGTATATTTAAAAAAAATTATTTTTCCCGCCAACATTTATGCACCCCTTGGGGTTAACAGCTGTAGTCATCTGGTATTTTATTTTGTGCCTGTATGAGATTCTGGCTCACCGGCTGCTATTGGCGAAACTCCTTTCTAGTTTCATATCCATTGTACCAGCAGCAGTGCCTTTGGCATTCTGGTTTGCCATCTGGGTGCTCTGGAATCTGGGCTGGCAGGCCAGTCTAATTCTAACTTGCTGTCTGCCTGTTTAATTGACCAACCAATGTTCCTAACCATTTCTGCCTTTCTCATAGATATTGGCGTAGTAATGGTCCCTTCTTTTCAGCTGAACCAGGTTGTGAAGAAAATTTTCCCTGTCCATGATAGCCTAGTTCCACTCAAATTATCAAATCCACACCCCATAGTTGCTGCGGCTATTGTTCCCATGTCAGTAGGATCTGAAAATCTGATTTGCAATGAACTTACTCCCCCTATGAACCTAGCGGTTTCCCCTGACCCCACTACCATCTCTTTGGTATCACTGGATTCATCCACAACTACCAATAAAGAGAACTTCGCTTACTTCTTATTACCCATGAGGATTAATGTTGGGTCCCACCATGTCTCCTTTGAGGCCTTGGTGGATACCAGAGCTTTATGCAATTTTATAAGTGTTGAACTGGCTCAACAATTGAAACTTGACCTGGATGTAGGTCCTTTGGTGATGGTTGCATCATCAGCCTCACAAACCTCATACCTAGTTCACCAGCCAGTTGCATTCTCAATACACCAGTTCAGCTTCTGCAATTGGTTCTCAGCAATTCCAAACTTGTTGTTCCCAGTTAACTTAGGAGTTGGATGGTGGCGTTGGCAACATGTTAAGATTCAACTAGAGTCAAATATGTTGTCTTTTTCCAATGATCAAATTGAGGGAGAAGGTCCTTTAGTCAATACTCTCAAAGAAGCCCAAAAAATAGCTCAATAACTTCCCACATTTCCCCTTTGGGCCTTCCATTTGATTTTCTCAAAGAATTGATGTGCTACTGGAGTATTTTCTATTCTGAGAAGGCGGACTGTCTTCCTCCTCACACCAAATTCAACTGTGGATTTCATATGATGGTACAGTTGGTGAATATCAACTGCCCATTGTATTCCCACACAGCGGAGGAGGAGGTCATGCTCAACACTTGGTTAGATGATATGCTTAAAAAAGGGTGGTTAAAGAGACATCATCAGTAGCATCTGTAATGATTTTGATTGCACATGAATCCCATAACGTTGGGAATTATGAGATTCATGTGTGTCAATAGTTGCAATTCCATTATTCTGAGTAGGATTTTCATATTTGGGTCAATAATGGAATAAATTTAAATAAATAGGTTTAACTGATTGGTTGTTCATTCTGAGGTTCTCCTCTGTTTCTCCGCCAAGTTGCCATCAATTCAGGAGGCTTTTGTGCCCCTCATTACCCACAATTCTTCTAGCCTTTTTTGAAAGTATTTTAAAGTGAGTTCAAGCCCAGATGGGCCCTCATTTTGGAATATATTCCAACTTCAAGTTCACTTCTTCCAATAAAGGCTGCTATTTGCTAATTCGTTTATTTAAATTTAATTTATTTAACGCGAGTTGTTGGACAGCAGATGGCGGTGCTCCAGGGAAGGAGGGTGGATGCTCTGGGCTCCTTTTTGGGGAGGTCTTGCCTTGGCTGGTAGGGAACCAGAGTGGCCTGATGTGACAGAGGCCGGTTAGTTGCACTTCAGCCCCTTGATCCCATGAGTGGATAGAGGTTTTGGGAGGGACCTCTGCCTGGGGTCTGAGGTGACAGAGGCTGGTGCACCACATCTCAGTACGGTGTGCCTGGTAAGGTCATCCAATTGGACAGGACTAATTGGAGTTGGTACGGCCACATTTGGTGGTGAGTGGTGTAGGGCTGGTGGCGGACTGGGCCTTGGGAGCCCAGTCTTGACATAATTTCAAAGTCACCCTTCCTTGGCGGGCTGTGCTTTCAGGCAGCCCACAAGATGGCCACAATCAATGTCCCAAGCATTGCCGCATGCTATTAGTCCCTTTCATTGGTTTTTGGGGCCTTCCAACAAAGGGGATGAGGAGCTTGGGGGGTGGACCAGACTGCTGGCGGTTGATGGCTTCTTGTGCCCACCAGGAGACCTCCAGAGAACCCATTGATTTGATCCAGGGGCTCTGGATTTCCAGTTGATACTCCAAGCTGCTCGCAAAAAGGTCCTCAGTCAAAAAAAGTCGTTGGTTGCTGCACGCCTGCCTTGCCAGTTCAGGTCTGAGTCTGCCAGTATTTCCTTTTTAGGAAAGGGTAGTGTAACAATTGCAATTGCGCATGAATCCCATAAGGTTGGGAATTATGAGATTTGTGTGTATCAATAGTTGCATTTCTGTTATTCTGAGTAGGATTTTCCTATTCAGGTCAATAATGGAATAAATTTAAATAAATCAGTTCACCCAACTGGTTTTTGTTCTGAGGTTCCCCTCCATTTCTCCGCCAAGTTGCCATCAATTCAGGAGGCTTTTGTGCCCCTCATTACCCACAATTCTTCTAGCCTTTTTTGAAAGTATTTTAAAGTGAGTTCAAGCCCAGATGGGCCCTCATTTTGGAATATATTCCAACTTCAAGTTCACTTCTTCCAATAAAGGCTGCTATTTGCTAATTCGTTTATTTAAATTTAATTTATTTAACTTGAGTTGTTGGACAGCAGATGGCGGTACTCCAGGGAAAGGGGGTGGATGCGCTGGGCTCTTATTTGGGGTGGTCTTGCCCTGGCTGGTAGGGAGCCAGAGTGGCCTGATGCGACAGAGGCTGGTTAGCTGCACCTCAGCCCATTGACCCCATGAGTAAATAGAGGTTTTGGGAGAGACCTCTGCCTGGGGTCTGATGCAACAGAGGCTGGTGCACCGCACCTCAGCATGGCATGCCCAGCAAGGCTGTCCAATTGGACAGGACCAATTGGAGTTGGTATGGCCACATTTGGGGATGAGTGGTGTAGGGCCAGTGGCGGACTGAGCCTTGGGAGCCCAGCCTTAACAGCATCTTCCATCATCTTTACCAAAAAAGCTGATAGTTATCTCCGTCCCTGTGTGGATTATGGCCACTTAAACAAAGTTACAATTCACGATCCCTACCCCCTGCCCCTGGAGCAGACTATCAGCCAAGCAATCTCCAAATATCAGGTGTTCTCTAAATTGGATCTTGTCAATGCTTTAACCAGATTCAAATAATGGAAGGGCAAGAATGGCTAACAGCAATCTGGACGAAGAGAGGCATTTTCCAAATCCGTGTGATGCTCTTTGGCCTGAAGAATGCCCCCACTACAAATCAACAAATGATTTACAGCATACTGGGTGATCTCCCGTTCATTTGCATGGTCGCATATATTAATGACATTCTGGTCCACTCTCTGACTCCCAAACAACATGCTATTGACTTTTAATTGGTTGTAACTGCCTTGCACAAGGCGGGCTTGTTTGTCAAGCCTTCTAAATGCAAGTTCTATAGAGACAAAGTTACCTTTCTTGGGAAACTCATTCTTAAGGATGGCTACATGATTCCCCTTAATAAGTTGGATGCTATCCGGGAATGGCCTACCCTGACAACCCATAAACAATTATGGAGTTCCTTGGAAACCATTATTTTCCTCAAAAAAATTTTCTCAGCTCTTTCCCAGTTGGTGGCACTGCTCCATCCCCTCACTGGCAAGAACGTACCATTTCATTGGACGCCTAAATGCCAGCAGGCGTTCAAGTTGATCAAAGAAGTGTTTTTATACCCTCCCATCCTGAAACACGCAGATCCTGCTAAACTGTATATCATCACATGAGATGACTTCTCGATGGCAGTGGGGCAGTGCTGCTTCAAGAGCATGAGGGCTTGGAGCACCCAGTCGCCTACTTTTCCCAAAAATTTACATCTATGGAGCAATCCTGGGACATTTACAATAAGGAGTTGACAGCTGTAGCATGGGCACTAACTCATTGGCGGTACCTGCTACAGGGTGCCCAGCATGCGTTAACTGTTTGCATGGATCACCAAGCTCTCTTATATTTTCAAAAACCCCAAAAATTGGTGCATCAGCAAGCCTGAACCTATCAGGACCTGTGCAGGTTAAATTTCAAATATGAATTTGTAAAAGGTACACTTAACGTACTTCCCAATTTTCTCAGCTGCAACCCCGCTCACTGTCCCATGAATTCAGAGGGAGAAAATCTCATTACAGTGATTCCCGCTACTCAAATTTTGTTAATCATTCCCCCCGTTTTCTCCTTCACCACCCTTTCTCCTGACTCCCCACTCATTGCTCAGGTCTTAGCCGGCCAAATGACCTGCCACAAAGGGGTTGAGTTACTTGAGCAATTGTCCCTCCAAAATCATAAACACTCTCTGTACTCTTTGGTGGAGGGCCTCATTTATTTTAGGTCACAAATTTGGGTTCCTCCTCTTTTCAGATCCAAATTATTCCATGCGCATCATGACCCCCTACAATCGACTATCCAGGAAATAAGAAATGCATCAACTTGATCTTTTGGACCTATAACTGGGCAGGTTTAACTAAAGAAGTTCTAGTCTGGATTGCCGATTGCATTACTTGTGCTCAAGATAAGTCAGACCAATCAGGCAAAAATGGGCTTTTACACCCCTTACAACAGGCGGAGGGTCCATGGACATTGGTGTCCATGGATTTTATCGTTGAACTCCCTTGCTCTGATGGGTTTATGGTGATGATGGTGGTGATGGATCATTTCACTAAATTCTCCCTTTTTATTCCCTGCGCTTCCACAATAACGTTGGAGGAAACCGCCCATCTCTTTATATGCCACATGTTTTCAATGTTTGGTCTCCCGCAGGAGATTATCAGCAACTGTGGTTCACAATTCACAGCGCAGTTCTGGAGTGAACTCTTATCCATTTTAAAAATCTCCCCTGTTGCTCCACAGTGTATCATCCCCAGTCCAATGGGCAAACCAAGCGAGTTAACCAAGTCCTTGAACAATATCTGCGTTGTTATGCTGCAGCTGCACAGGACATCTAGGATAATGACCTTTCCCTCACCCAATTTGCCTACAACAACGGAACGCATGCTTTCATGGGGTTTTCCCCTTATGAAGCGATGTTAGGATATAACCCTTCCTTTTTGGTCAGACCTTGCTTGCATCCCGAGGTCCAAGCTGCCGCAGATCATGATGAGAATATTAGGTCTACTCAATCCTTAGTGCAGGAACACCTCACCAAGGCTATCAAAGAATTCAAGTGGTTCATGAATTGGAAGCAGCTCCTGGGTCATGACATATCAGTGGGTTAGTATGTCATGCTCAACACATGGCATTTGAGAATGCAATTACCCTCCCACAAGTTTTCATGTAAGCGGTTGGGTCCCCATTTGGTGGAGGAAGACATGGGTAATGGTTCATTCCGGTTAAAACTGCCAGCCCATTGGAAACAGCATCCCATATTCCACGTTTCCCAGTTGTTACCTTTTAAGGGTACTGTTCCCGTAGATCCTGAGCCAATAATAATTGAAAATGTGGAGGAAGCTGAAGTGGAAAATATCCTAGCATCTTATAAGTCCCATCTGTCTGTTCAGTATCTCGTGGCCTGAAAAGGGTATCCAGCTTATGAGAACAGTTGTGTTAAGGCTTGTGATTGCGCCAACTACATGTAACTGGTCAAAGCGTTTCAAAAATCCCACCCCAACGCCCCCCGTCCCCCCCAAAAAAAATCGCAACTGTAATGGTGATAAAACTACCCAAGGCGCACAAAAATGTGGCCCTTGTGCAGTTTCTCAGTGGTGGTGCCCTTCCTTTGAAAAAGAAAAGGGTAATGTAAGTCCAGGGAAACGTCCCCGTGTGTAGATCAGTCACTCTTCCCATTTCTGAGCAAAAAGGGTCTGAATAGGATGGCCATGCCCCTCATCACCCAGGGTGACCTCACCCACATGGTAGACGAGTGTTGGGTAATGGCCTTCCCTCTCCAAACCCCTCCCCCGGTACCTTTGCTTACCATGGCCAAACTCAATAGATAGATTATGCAAATCTGTGCCAAGATTGCCAAATTAAAATTGATTGCTCCAAAAGCAATGAAATAAATCCTGACAATCAGAATACGCATAGCCAAAGAGGGATGAAGATTGAGTTATCATCCAAAATCACTGATGGTTTTGATCATTCAGCAGTGCAATTGTCAAAATTAACCCCCTCTCAAAGTTGTCAGGGATCATCCCTGATGTGCAGGTAGTAGCATTGGACACCATCAATGATAGGTTGAAGCTCCCTTCTGGTAAATTGGGAGTTGCAGCTGATGCAACGCTTTTGACCAAACGAATGGCCCAGCAACCAGGCACATGTGGGTTGGGCATCCTAAACCTGTTCCCAACCAATTGGGACTGCCCCTATGTGGAGTGGCCTTGAGGGATTCCTGCTGCTTGTCAGACCAGACGCCATCATGCTAACCATCAGAAATTTAGTTGAGCCTCAGTTCAGGCGTTTGAGGTTGAACTGACAGTGACTCAGCCTGCTGCCAAATCCTTTGATGTTGGTTCCCATTGAGCTTATCCACCCCCATCCCCAAATAATTCGCTGGTTAGGTCAAACTTGAGGGACCTAATCCCAACTTGTTTCCTCATCAATTGACCACTATTTAATCAGTTGCATCGCACTGAGAAAATTGTTGGTCAATTCTTATTCCTTAAATTTTTCCATTAAAAACATTTCCCAAAATTTAGTTTATATGTTTAAAAAAATTATTTTTCCCACCAACATTTATGCACCCCTCAGGGTTAATGGCTGTAGTCATCTGGTATTTTATTATGTGCCTGTATGAGATTCTGGCTCACCGGCTGCTATTGGCAAAACTCCTTTCTAGTTTCATATCCATTGTACCAGCAGCAGTGCCTTTGGCATTCTGGTTTGCCATCTGGGTGCTCCAGTATCTGGGCTGGCAGGCTGGTCTAATTCTAACTTGCTGTCTTCCTGACACAACCCTTGCATGAAATGTGAGCTGGGCTAGAATTCAGAGCCTCCAGGAGCTGGTATCCCCATGCTCATTGCGCAAATGGATGGTAGACCACCTGCAAATGCCCTCCTGGAAAGGCAGCCCATAATTACAATTATGCAACTGGGAGTGCATCTGGGTGGCTGGTCATTAGAACTATCAGATCAGGATGCTGGACAAATCCACAGGGATGTCAAAGCTCATAATTACGTAGCTATTTCTGCAATGAACTGGGAGGAGCGCAATTGATCACCCACAAGTACACTTCTAAGACAGTTAAGATTTGCTACAAATTGACCCCAATTGAATATGGGAATCCACTTCCAAAACCCAGATGCAACCCACCCACCCATCCACGAATTCTCAATGACTGGGTGTCTGAAGGCCATGATACTAACTACCAGATGAAGGAGTTAATTTTGGGCCTCAATTTCTGATTAGTAATGGCAAAGAAATGGTCAGTCACTTGGTGGATCTTACACTGCACATTTAAATTTGGTAAGCATTTTGGGCCAGAATACCTGTGCAAAGACTGTCCCATATATGCTGAGCTGGAAGAAGATATTGTCACCAATACTATAAATGTGCCATGTTCAAAAAGTATTGGTCCACAAGTGGTACATTCTCTCAGGTGAATATTTGTTGCTGGAAATGCATCCATTGCAGGACATTTTTTGTGACAACCCTGAGAACAACCCTGATCCAACTATAAGCCTTCCTTTACCATTATTGTGTATAGGTAATACACTCAGTTCTCATTGCCAAAAGTTTTGAGAATGAGCGCCCCATCACAAAAGTTTGGTGCTGAAGACCACTCAGATTCTTTCCAATTAGCTCCATCAGATCTCAAAATTCCTGCGTTTAATCCCTGGGTGCTATAAAGCCACACATTTGGCTTTCCCTACCAGATCACTCATCATATGCAACAAAGCAATGAATTGACTCAAGCTTGAATGGCCTGTAAGCCCATCAATGCTAGAACCATGGCTAGAGATAGTGATTGCTGACCAGCAATGGTCAGAGGTGCTAGGGAACTAGCGCCCTGACTTCCTGGTCCTTTAACCTCATCCAAATCAACTGTATTCCGCACTCACCTCTTACTTTTTCATTTAAAATTAATTTTAAATAAAATATGTAGTTTCTATTAAAATAATTACAAAATTAAAATGTGACCTAAGTTGGAGCATCTTCTTTTTTGAAAAAGAATATCATCTAAATTGGTCCAGTAATTTTGGAGTTATGCGCAAACAAACATGGAAAAAATACACAGGTCAACTTAGGAACATTTATTCTTTTTCAAAGTCAGTTAAAAATGAATTATTCATTTGTACAAATTTGATGATCTCCTATACCATTCATCTAATTTCAATGAAACTTTGGTGAGTCCGGTGCACATTCCCAGAAAGGTTTATATTATTTATAAATAATTATTTAATAGTAAAATAAAAAGTTTTAAATTCAATAAGTAAAATCTTATGTGTTTTTATTTAACCGAGGCAAGCCGACTAGGGGACAGACATTACCGAAAGAAAGAAAGAAATAACATGAAACCTGAACAGGGTCAACTCCGTCGAAGAAAGTTTTTCCACCTCCGGATCAGGACTCAAATTTTTCTGGTTACGTCATGGGTAAGGTTTTCGTGTTATTAGACCTACTAACCGCCAATAGCTTCCTTTGGCTGGCACCCCGATCGATGTGCGAAGGGCGGGAATCGAACCCGCAACCTTCAGGTTGGTAGCCGTACGCCCTTACCGACTCGCCTTCTACCCCCTGTAAAATCCTGTGTTAATGATGGTATTTGTTATATAGTTGCAACTGAGCAGTTTGGTATTTGGTTGATTTGAAAGTTTCAATGGTTATGCTAAGTGGTTGGTGATTTTGGTTGATTAACAAGCTTGATGGTTTTAGCAAGCAGTTAGTGATTAGTTGATTTAATAAGTTAATTGGTTTTGGCTAGGTTGTGGTTGGTGAATTTAGGTTAATTTGATGGGCTCAATGGTTTCAGATACAGTAAAGCCCCAATTATCCACAGTGCCCTTGGCACCCAATTCCTCAGATAATCAGGGCTTTACTGTAGTTTGCAAATGTGTTGATGGGGGCACATCGTACCCTTTAGTTTAAAAGCAACTAATAAATGCAGAATTTGTAGCTTTAATGTAGAGTAAAGCCCCAACTACCCACGGAATTGGGTGGCAAGGGCACTTTGAATAATTGGGGCTTTACTGTAAGTGGTTGATGTTTTAGTTAATTTGATAAATTTAATTGGTTTGGTTAAGTGGATGGTAATTTTATATTGATTAAAGTAATTCAAATTCTTAATTTTATCAATAGCCATCTAAAAAGTAAACAAGGTGGGTTGACTTTGGGACAAATATACCATGCTTAATTTTAAGCCTGTGTTGGTTTCAAACCTGGTTCAATTAGGGACCATCTAGTACTAAAAAAAACTGGTTCAATTAAAATCTGACCCAGAGTGGAGCAGGAACCACCCCGTTATGCTACCACTCCTCTGTCAATAGCCACCTACCAATACAAAAAAGAATCGATTAGGATCATCTGGTAAACTTTAAACCCATAAATCTGTGTGAAACTGGGTATCAACAAGAATTAGCCTAAACTTTCTTTACAAAAGTATCATTCTGTTTATTTGTTTATATAGCATAGATTATCTCATAGATAAATAAACCAAAAATCACCTAACTTGGCGCAAGTACTTTATAAAGTTTGGTAATGGTAATACGCTATTTTTTAATAAGATCATATAAATTTTAATAATAGTTCTATATAAGATATAAAACATATATGTCTCTAGTAGTAATTATATAGCAACTTGGCTGAGAATTTCATATTCATCTTATTTGATAGTTTTACAGGTTTTGATAAATGGATGGTAGTTTTGGCTGTTTTGTAGGTTCAACAATTAGTTTTTGCTGAGTGGTGTTTCATTTTTTGGTTGATTTGATGGGCTCAACAGCTTTAGGTTTAATTAATGGTTAAGTTAATTTGGCAGGCTTAATTAATTTTGACTAAGTGATTGGAGATTGAAATATTTGATAAGTTTAATGGTTTCTGAACTTATTGATGGCTAACTACCACTTATAAAATTAAAATAATTTAGAATTATCTGTAAGCTATAAACACTGTAGAAAAGCACAGGTATTCTGCAAGTCTAGCATGTAATCCCTGCAAGTCTAGTTGCAGATATGCCACTCATGGAGCTCAAATAACATCTTTAATATTTTTCAATATAAAAAATGTTTCCTCAAAAGTTAATCACTTTGCCAATTCTGGAATTAAGTTTATCTGTCAATAGACTTATCTCACAATTGAATTTATCATTTCCGAGCCAACTTTAATTCTTTCAATGATTTGATGCATATATACGTCCAAAAGATGGGAGTTATGTAAATCTAAAAACCATATATGCGTTCATAAATGTATTTACATATATTTATTTCAAATGCATCAAATATTTGTGTTACAGACAAGGACCAAAATAATTACAAAAAGTGTGAACATTGGCTAGAAAATTTTTGCAAAAGTTAAGGGCCAAATAATAGAGAGTTACTTTAAAAATCAGTGAAAGGGTTAATATCTACTAGTAAAACACATTTACTGACGTACTGACTGACTGACATCTGAAAACTTCAAGTCTGATAGGTTCATTCTATTTGGGTGAGTAGGTGAGAAAAGAAAATATTAACTATTAATTCACCCAATTTCTTACTCAAAACTAAACAAAGATCAATGTTAGAGTGTTAAGTAGATTATTATGGATTGTTAAGTAGATTTAGCATAATCAGATCACCAGCCACAAAGGCAACAACAGAGCTGTTAGTCTGAGTAGCTTAAGCATAATTCTGGAACAGCCTTTAGACTGTCAGTGTGAGCTCATAAAAAACCCAAGAAATGCCAGGTAACTCCACTACTAGAAACGTATGTTTTCCCTTTTCTTTCTTTTCTATTTAACCAGATTAAGCCACAGCAACGTGTGGCTGGGTATGTCTAATCTAATTAAAACGAATTCACTGATGTACTAACTGAAATATGAAACCTTTGAGTCTAATAGGTTCAATATTTAGGTGAGTGGGTGAAAATTGGCAAATACTAGCCAATAATTCATCATATTGCTCACCTGAAACTAAAAAAAAATTAGTTATAGTTTTAAGTAGATTATTATAGATTATTAAGTAAACTTAGGATAACCAGCTCACCAGCCATTCAGGCAACAGCAAAGCTGGTAGTCTTAGTGGCTCAAAAGTAGTGCTGTCACAGCCTTTAGGCTATATTAGTGTGAGCTTATAAATAAACAAGAGTGACACTGGGTAACTCCGCTTGTAAGTTCATAAATCATTAAACCTATTGAATTATCCAACCACCAAATACTTAACCAAGATTAATCAAACCTAATGAATTAGTAGAATTATAAAATTACCTAGTCAAAACCATTTAAACTATTAAATTAACCAAAACATATTAACCTTTCACCCAAAACCAATTGAAACTATCAAATTAAATCAGGTATCAACCTTTTTCTGAAACCATTGAGTCCATTGTTTAATCAGAAACCACCAATCATTCAGCAAAAACAAATTGTTAAACTTATAAAGCAACTAAAAACTAACAACTGCTTAACAAAATTTTTGAGCCTACATAATTAAATGAGTAATACCAAAATGCTCAGCCAAAATGATATACAAAAACTAATAGAATCATAAACTTTTTTAGATCTTATATAGGATTGATATAAATACTTATATGATTTTTATTAAAAATAGCCTATTACTAATCCTAAAATATATAATATACTTGTGCCAAGTTTAGTTGTTTTTGGGTTAATTGTTCATGAGATAATGCATCTTATATAAACTAATAAACACAATAATATTTTTTAAAGAGATCTTTAGACTAATTTTTGTTATCAATAAATTCTACTCAGAATAGTTTGCAGGTTTAAAGTTTACCAGATGTCATAATTAATTAAATTTTTATATAGGTAAACAAGCTGAATTACCTGGAATTGATTGGATTTTATATATAAGCTCACACTGTTATAGCCTTAGCTGTAACAGCACTACTTTTAAGCCACTCAGACTACCAGCTTTGCTGTTGCCCGCATGGCTGGTGAGCTGTTTATCCTAAAATTACTTAATAGTCTTTAATCTATTTAAAACTCTAACTGATTTTTGTTTAGTTTTGGGTGAGCAATTTGGTGAATTATTAACTAATATTTGCCAATTCACTCACTCGCCCAAATAGATTAAATTTATCAGACTCAATGGTTTAAGATGTCAGTCAATCAGTATTTCAGTGAATGTAATTTACTGAGTAGAAAAGCATAGTTACCCAGTGTTTCTTGGGCTTTATATAAAAGCTCACACTGTTATAGCCTTAGCTGTGACAGCACTACTTTTGAGCCACTCAGACTAACAGCTTTGCTGTTGCCTATATATGCTGGTGAGCTGTTTATCCTAAATCTACTTGATAAGCAATAATAATCTACCTAAGTCTAACACTGATTTTTGTTTAGTTTCAGATGAGCAATTTGGTGAATTATTGTCTAATATTTGCCAAATCTTACTTACTCACCTAAATAGATTGAACCTAACAGACTTGATAGTCTCATATTGATAATATTCGCTAATTATCACCCACTCACCTGAATAGATTGAACTTATCAGACTCAATGGTTTCAGATGTCAGTCAGTACGTCAGTGAATGTGCTATTAAGTTGACAAATGAGAGCTTATATATGTTATCCAAACATAAGTATCTAAGATAATAAAGAAGGTAGTAGTGGGAGCTAGGTAGTGTAAGCTGGGGCCTCCACATGGTGCAACTGGGGAAAGCCTGTGGAAACATGGGTGAGTAGCTAACACCAGAACCCAGAGAGGCACGTTGGTTGGGTCCTGTAGTGACCTGAAAGAAGTGCGGGATGGTAGTGATAACTGTGCTGACCTGTTCTTGTGGGCGTCTCCCACTCCCTGAGGGGATAATATAGGCAGGAAGGGGGGTATGAGTCAGGCATGGCGCCTGTCAAAAAGCCTCCCCATGAGCTGGAGTTGCGTGGGTGCAGACCCTAGTACAAGAGAGGATCAATCCTGGTTGGCTGAGCTTTGGTGCACCTGCCTACAATAAACGCCATGGTTTGCTGAGTTGGCCTGAAGCTTGGCTAGCTACAGTTTGGTTGGCATGAGCCGGCTGGTAGCAAAATGGATCATGCAAGAAAATTAAGGCAGATCTGAAAGGACTCCAAGGCTTCCTGGACAAAAAGGGGCTGGAGAGCATAACTCCGCTAAAAACGCTTGTGACAAAGGGGAGGGCTTCAGCTTCTTCCCCCTCAGGGGCCATAAACCTGGGGGTCATCAGGTCTTGTCCCCCACAAGGAGGATGAGAGGCATATTGCCTGTCCTGGCTGGTGCAGATGAGCTGCCCAGTACTTAAACAGGGCGGGCATATGTCAGTTTAGGGGATAGCTTGAGCTATATCCAATCGCGGTCAGGCCCACAATCTAAGTGGTACTTAGATTTGTGCAGCCCTAGTGTGGTGGGGGGCAGTAACTCAGGCCTTCATCACACAATAGTGCCCACACTAGGAGCCCCTTGGGGCTTTTAAAACTCAAAGAAGAGAGTAGCTAATAAGTCATTCTTGATATCATTATATCAAGCACTGTTTATTTAGTTTAAGCTTCTCTACAATAGCTGATTGGAGCTGAATTCTCAAAAATGAAAATATATTTATAAAACTAACTTATATCTCTTCAAAGCTATGGTATCAGCTATATCTTGGAAAAATTAATAATTGACATAAGAGTTTTATATCAGGTCTGACCCAAGTTCACATCTTTGTTATCTATATGATGAAATCTAGGTAGAAGAACTTAATGTAAGATAAGATTTAGCTAGAGAAGTTATGCAGTAATGTTATATAGAATCCAATGTAAATTACCCAAGTTGTCAAATCATTATATGCTAAATACTGCAAGTCAGAAAATATATTATCACCTTGTTATAGACAATTATAAGTAAAAGGTATAAATTTATAAAACACTATTTTAATAATTTTTAAAAATTTATTAGATATAGATTCTATATTTTAAATTAGTTGTATATAGTATCTTTAGTATTGTGTAGTGCCATTGAACTTGGTGAAAAGTGAAAACAATAAAGAGAGTAGGTGGGCACATGTCAAAAACAGACGCACCATATGCCCCTTGTGCTTCAAATTAGATCATTTGAAGCGCAAGTGCCCCACAGCTTCCACCTCCGCCACTTATGCTGCTCCTCCTTCTGGCGTCAGGATGGCTGCTGCCTCACCCAAATTTTTCTAGTGGTGCACAATCCTCACGCCCCCAACCTCAGCTAATTCTGGCACTGCTTCCAAAGCATCAGCCAGTCAAAATTTAAATTTTGTAGAGAAATCTCATAATTACAGAATCCTGAGCCAATGGCTGAGACAGTTTCAGTTGAGCTGCCATGGTCAACTGTTCACAGCCAATCATGATCTGCCACTGCGCTAACTCTGGAGGCTGGCCCAGTATTAGCTGATTTAAATCCATTCAAAGTGCTTGAATAGATTGATGATACTGATTGGCCTTATAACGTTAAGCCCAATTTTGCCCTGGAGGAATCTTTTGTAAATCCTTCCAATTCATGTCCCGCCGTTTTGGATCTAAAAATGGCTTCCAAAATTATTAAAATATAAATAAAATGGCAGTGGAAGCTATAGCTGCCCCTGCCAACACCCTCCTCCACCAGCATCTCCATGAGGTGATGGAACACCTAGTTGAGGGTATTCCTATTCCAAATTTCCCCACTGATTTTGATGAATATGCTAAGTATAAAATTGAGGAGCTCGCTTTTGGTACAAGCTGCACTTTCATTGATGCGGCAAAAATACCCTTTTTGAATCCAATTATCCCCAAACCCACCAGCGCATCAACTCTTTCACTTATGTGCTGGCTCTCATCACTTTTGCTGAGCATTAACTTTCTCAATACATTGAGGGAATGGACACCACTGGCCTCATAAATGAATAAAACCCCAATTATACCCCCTTATGCCTCATGTCGCTGATGCTCCCACCCTGATGCTGTCTGCCATGGTCTGCCAGCTAAAGCAGGCACCGGACAAAAGTTTCCCCAAAGCTTCCTCACCTTCTGATATGGCTTCCTAGGCTGATAACTCAGGGGCTATATTAGGATTTTTTTATATACAATAATCCCTTTGTTTAGCTCATTCACAAATAAAAATGCATGGCGGCTCACCCTTTTGGGTTGGGCACCACTAGTGCTAAAAAAATAAAGAGAGTAGGTCTAAAGGTATAATAAGGGTTCAGTTACCTGTTGGAAAATAATAAAACAGCTTACTTTATTTTTATTTAACCAAGGCAAGCTGACCAGGGGACAGACATTACTGAAAGAAAGAAAGAAAGAAATAACATGAAACCTGAACAGGGTCAACTCTGTTGAAGAAAGTTTTTCCATCTCTGGATTGGGACTCAAATTTTTCTGGTTACATCATGGGTAAGGTTTTCGTGTTACTAGACCTACTAACCGCCAATAACTTCCTTTGTCTGGCACCACAATTGATGTGTGAAGGGCAGGAATTGAACCAGCAACCTTCAGGTTGGTATCTGTACACCCTTACTGACTCGCCTTCCACCCCCTAAAACAGCTTACTTTCTTAGTATCCTTTTTAGCACTAGTAAGCCCAACCCAAAAGGAAGAGCCACCATGCATCTTTATTTGTGAATGGGCCAAACAAAGGGATTATTGTATATAAAAAAATCCTAATATAGCCCCTAAGCTATCAGCCTAGGAAGCCATATCAGAAGTGAGGAAGCTTTTGGGAAACTTTTGTCCAGTACCTGCTTTAGCTGGCGGACCATGGCAGACAGCATTGGGTGGGAGCATCAGCGACATGGGGCATAAGGAGGTATAATTGTGGGTCTTCTTCATTTATGAGGCCAGCAGTGTCCATTGCCTCAACGTACTGAGAAAGTTGATGCTCAGTGAAAGTGATGAGAGCCAGCACACAAGGGAAAGACTTGATGCATTGGCGGGTTTGGGAATAATTGGGGTCAAAAAGAGAAGTTTTTACCGCCTTAATTCTTAGTATTCTGATTGAAAGATAAATAAGATGCTATCCATAATAAAGGGTATCTGCGATATGAGTTGATAATCTTTTTAGTTGATAGAAAATGGAAGTTCTTGGCAGTATAATATACCTAACCCAAAAATCAATCATTTTGTGGTTGTTATTTAGTAGCACTTGATGAGCCAGTTTATATGAAGCTTTTTAGGAAAAATAATAGTTTTTAAGTTATCTAGATGTCACCTTTGAAGTAAATTTTATAGATACCTGCCTATAGATGACATCCAATGATCCACTTTATCACATTTTATTTATGGGTCTTATAATTAATATAATTATGCTCTAGCTACATCCACACAATTTTTTTTCTTTCATGTAATGATTGCATTAGATTTGTTGACTCAGTTCAAATAGTAAACTTGACAATCACACAGGAGAGATGGGGGACATTAATAAAACAAATCTAAACTGGGCAAAAGTTGTATCAGGAAATGGGCAAAACGGTGCACCAAAGGGCAAGAAACGTTATGGGGGTGGGAAGCAGTGCCACTAAGAAACCACAAACCCAGACACCATCCAGGTTTGTGGAATTACAACAAAAAAACGCATATCTCGAGATTCAATATTCTCTACCCCTCTCACTGGTAGAGCACAGGCTCTGACTCTACCTAGGGGTCAACTCTCCAACTTTGTGGAAGAAATTGGGTGAGGCACAGGCCGCCCTATTCCCCCACCCAATATATATAACTACCCATACAATCCACTGCGGCTGGATTGACATGGATTTCAAAACTGAAGAAGATGCAGATGCTGCCGCAAGAGTCTGCGTTGAAATCACCCTCCCCAAAGGCAAATAAATTGTGCGCACTGTGTGCACCAGATGGAACAAAGTGAAGACTTTGTTAATCTCCTTTGACTCGCTCCCAACAAAACTCTCCTGAAAAGTAATTAAGGAGGAGCTCCAAGCTGGACTTTCCAGCTATGGCAAGATCAAACAATTTAAACTGCAGCAATTCCACTTGATGGCAAACCTGTGCACAAGTAAGGCAATAGCTATCAACCCACTCCCTGAGGTAGCCGAGGACCTCACAAGATCCCATGCACAGCAGTGTTCCAACTCTCAGATGTGGGTGTCTCAAAGGTGTTCCACGTCACACTGTAAAGTGGACCACTAATTTGCAACCACTGCAGCGCCTTGGGGCACAAGATACATGCATTCCCCATGAAGGAGGGCCTAATGGCCCCCAATTTCTGTGATGACACCATGGACAAAGACAGCAAAGACTTTGCTAAAATCATCAACACCATCCACTCCTTCCTCTGGGGAGAGGATGGGAAGTACATTCTCATAGACCCGTCTCACCTAAAGTACACAAAATGACACAGAAGAACCATGAATGGGCTGCAGCCATGTCAGCATCACTCGCAACCTCCTCCATCACCCCCAGCCAAATCCAGGAAAGCATGGAGGAAATCACCAGAGCCAACCAATCAGATCAGATGACCCAACAAAAATTATTAACAATTTGATGGAAACACCATGTGACACCAATCAATTGAATTCAGCTGGAAAATTAAGCTCCACCGTTGGTAAACAGGTGGACACACATACACACAGGTGCAAACCCTGCAACCATGGAGAGCAACCAGCACACCACATTGAGTCACTCTGGAAGTTTTGGGTTACACTTCCAATGGGGCAGGTTGTATCTCGAAGTTACACTGGGCGGATTCTCCAAAAATGCAATGAAGTAAAATAAGAAAATACAGGTTAAACTCAACCTAAATTTTATTTTTTGAAAAAAGAGGAAATATTTATAGGCTTTTTTATGGTTTGTAATCTATCAGAGTGCTTTAATCTCTGCGCAATTGAATCTTCAATCAGTTGATTGGGATCCAATTGATCATAAACTTTGATAGATTTTGATAGATTGCTTGCTCTTCTGATGATGTCGGGGGAATTGAAGAAGGGGATTTTTGGAGATATGTGAATTTGATGAAATTCTGACACTTCCCCCTCAAGATTTGATTGTGGTGGAGGATGACTTCTTAAAAACCTAGGATGAATATGATTTACTACAATACCAGTATCAGTATGAACAATTGAATATTCTAATCCTTTTTGAAATATAATTCTATAAGGACCAGACCAATTAGTTCCCAGCTTTTCAGTCCGTCCACCTGGCTGGGAATGATAATACATAACATAATCTCCAATCTGATATTCAGGTAAGACTGGTTTATGTTGATTGCTTTGTAGAGTCTCTCTTAGAGTGGTGGTTTCAATTGAAATCATTGCTTGAGCCTGGAGGCGGATAATCTCATCAGACAAATTTCTCATAACTAAATCAGAATTTTCTGGGATGCTTTCTTCAAGGATAGTCTGAACACTAGAAGGGACTGAAGGATCCTGCCCATATATACACTTAAACGGGGACATCTTGATAATGTGGTGATAGCTTATCTGATAAGCAAACAAGGCACTAGTTAAATAAAAATTTTACCGTGTCAGATCAGTTGAGGCCATTTTCCTTAAAATCGAGACCAAGGTTCCATTAACTCGTTCAATGGCCCCATTTGTGGATGGGTTATATGGGACAACAAATTGCTGAGTAGTGTTAAATAATTTTGATAACTCATGTATAAGCTGCGAGGTGAAATTAGTCCCATTATCTGACATAAGGACCTTTGGACATCCATGTTGGGAAAGAATATACTGATATAGGAATAAGGCTGTAGTCTTAGCCAAAGGGGTAGCAATTGAAATGGCCTCAACTCATTTGGTCAAATGGTCAATGGCCATAATGATATACTGATGACCATGCACTCCTCGAGGAAAAGGCCCTACAACATCAATGCTGAATACTTTAACCTTAGTTGGGGAAATGACTTGATGTTGATAAGTAAGGTTGGTAGTTCTATGACGTTTGCAAGTAAGACATGAGTCAAGAGTCTCCCAAATGAACTTGGTCATGTTGTTCCAATAGTATCAAGTCTTCAACCATTCTTGAGTTTTCTTTATGCTGCTATGACTGACTTGTTCATGACCTTCCATCACAGCGTGAAACCTGGAGTTGGGATGTAGGAAGGGCAACCACTTAGACTTGACTTTCTTATACAAAGCTCCATTTTGAATCATAGTATCCTTGGTAATTGATTTTAGATAGGCTTGATCCTCTTCAGTCTCTCGATCCCATAATTCTGGTCATCCAATAAGATTATACAAGCATTCTTCTTTTTCTGGTTCCAAGGTCAGAATAGGTAGTCAGGATAACCCATCCGCATTTTGATGCCAAGCTCCTGAGCGATGAACAATGGAAAAATCATAATTTTGCAATTGTAAAGCCTAATGGGCCAACCTCCCATCAGGATCCTTCATATTCTGCAGCCATTGTAAGGAGGAATGGTTGGTAATAATGGTGAAATGGGTAACATATAAAAAGGGCTGAAAATGTTTGATGGCCAAAATTACCACCAAACATTCCCGCTCAGTAACACTATAATTTCGTTCAACTTTTGACAAAGTTTTGCTATGGTAAGCATCAGGATGATCCTTATTTTCTTCATCACACTGAGATAAAATAGCCCCAATAGCGACATTGCTTGCATCCATATGTAGAAAGAAAGGATTATTAAACTGGGGGTGAATTAGAACAGGTGCCTTCATCAAGGCGGTACACAGAGAATTGAAAGACTGTTCTTGAGCTGATCCCCACTCGAAAAGACACTCCTTTTTGCAATAGATAAAATAAGGGTTCAGCCATATCAGCAAAGTTAAGAATAAATTGCTGATAATACCCAACCATACTGAGAAAGACTTGAATATCCCATAAAGAAGAGGGATGAGGCATCTGTAGGATGGCTTGAACTTTGTCCACGAGGGGTTGAATCCCTTTTAACTGAAACCTGATGTCCTAAGAAGTCCATTTCATTTTGAAAGAATGAGCACTTGGAGGGCTTGAGTTTTAAGGAAGAGCCCCAAATTTGGCTGAATACTTCTTTTAAATGGTTTAAATGCTCAGTAAAGGTTTTGGAAAACACGGTAAGGTCATCAAGATATACCAGAACACAAGTAAGCTTTAAATCCTGGAGCATACTGTCCATGGCCCTTTGGAAAGTTGTGGGGGCATTGCTTAAGCCTTGAGGCATGCAAGTTGGTTCAAACAACCCTTCACTCAATATCAGGGCACACTTGGCAAAATCTTCTGGAGATAGTTCGATTTTCCAATATCCACTGGCTAAGTCCATGGCCGAAAATAGGTGAATCCAGCCAACAATCTAAGAGAATCATCAATCCTAGGTAAGGGATAACAGTCCCATCGGGTAATAGCATTCAATTGATGATAATTCATCATGACTCGATGAGAACAATCTTTCTTCTTAATCAACAACAACGGGTATGTCCAGGGACCATTGGAGGGTTTCAATAATCCAGCCTCCAGCAATTGATTCAAGTTTTTAGTAACCTGGGCTTCTTCTACTTTGAATTTACGATAGGGCTTCGCATGGATAGGAAGGTAATCACCAGTTTCAACAGTGTGCACTACACCTTTCATCTTCCCAAAATTGTAAGTATGCCTAGCAAAAATGTCAGAATATTCATCCAATAATTGAAGCACTTGTTTCTCCTGTTCCTTAGAGAGATGTTTCCCAATAGCAGGTCCCACAGTAAGGATTTCCTGATCACTCTCCAATCCAAAGTCTCGTAAACTCCCAAAGGGTTTAACATCATAGATATGAGATAAGGGTAACAGCTTGACATAAGCAATTGGGTGCTCTCAATTTACCAGTTTTGGCACATCAGTAAGGTTCTCTAGTAAGACAGATAAAGAGCCTGAATAAGCATAATCCAATATTCCAGGACAAGGCAAGGGTTCTTTGGAAGAAGGATTGACAGTGCCCTGGACTTGTAGCAAATGCCCTTGGGAATTGAAAAGTGCAAAGAAGTATTAATGATCACTTGTGATATTGGTGGAATAACTAATTTCTCAGGAGAAAAAATAGGCATTCCCTCCTCAACATCAGCTATGTTAGGAGGTAATTTTACATAAGGATCTTCAACCTGATACTGAAGTGAGTAAGACCTTTTAGTTCCTTCTAGAAGACATAACCAACGTCAAGTGGAAGCATGATCATATAAAAGTAAGGGAACTCAATACCCCAAGAGAGACAACGACGAGTCAGGGTAGTTAATAATTCCATCAAATTCTCATAAAATTTGAGCTCCGTAGAGTAGGTCATAACAAAAATTATTGAGCACAATCACTGGAATGGTAAAGGTTAAGTTCCCAATTTTCAGAGGAAGGGATGAAAAAGCTCCAATAGACTGAGTACTCTGAGGGCTGGCAGTGCAATATTCTTCATAATGAGAAATATTGGGGGTTAATTTGATCCATTTGACCAATTTGGAGGAGACAACATTCACCGGGGATCCAGTATCTATGATAGCCTTAGCATTAATTTGATTTACTCGGAAATTAATTTGGGTAATTGTGCTTCCAAACTGAGAGGATAATGCCAATAAGGAGGTCAAGGAATAAGAAGAATGTTCATCTTTATTACACTCAATTGAACTTTGCTGCTCTTGCTGCGCACTCACATCCTTATCAAGGTAAAGAATCTTATTGGTATTATCTCTTTTCTTTTTTTCATCTGCTTCCTTTTTAAAACAACGATCTTCAGTATGAAAGTAGCGATGACAGTAATTACACTGGATCGCTCTAGTATTCTCAGGCATGACAAAGAGTTTGGGCCAACTAGGTCTAGGAGACTCATAAACTTGGGGCTTTTCAGAGAATTTAGGGGTAACTCCAATAAGGCCTCCTTAATATCCAAAATACTTCAGAAATTCTTTTTGACACTGATCAGATAAACTTGCATTTTAGTCCTAGTAGTAAAGGCTGACAGAACTGCGGTTATTGCATCATCCAAGTCTAATCAATCACATGCTACATTAGTTTGAGCTTCCCAATAAAACCAATGAGCAAAGTCCTTAATAGATTCATTTCAGTGGGGCTATAACCCATAAAGGCCTGTTTTTGCGAAGATAGGGTCTTCTCACTTCCAAATTCTTTGATCAATGCCTCTTTGATTTGAGCCCAAGTAGAGCAAGTCATTAAGTGGGAAACCATAATATCTTGAGCCAATTGAGTAAGGCAATTAGGCAATTAATTCATCTTTTGGTGATCCGTGGCCTCACTTAAGGCCTTTTCATACAGATATAGAAAGGCGATAATGTTGCCTTCCCCTGGGGGGTATTTGTCCTTGAATACTAGCTTGAAACTCAGGGGAGCATTGGTAGTCAAAACATGCACTCCAGGTTATTCAGATTGAGTAGACACATAAGAGGCAGAATCTGAAGCTTGAGAAGAAAATTGAGGGTAAGGACCAACAGCTTCCATCTGAATTTCATTAATCTGTCGATTCAAATCTGCATGCCCTACTTTCTCATCTAGTTGGCGAGATATCTCAAAAGAATGTTCCTGTTGTGCATTGTACTTGAGTTCCAGAGTCTCGATTTTCGCCTGGAGCAATTCTCCTTTTAATTCACAAGCATGTAATAAGATATCAGTGTCCTTGGCCCACATTCCCAAATTGATCAATTCATTGGACAAGGACTGCAGAGTCAAAAGGGGGTCAATTGGTACCCCATCAGGGGTTAGGTTGCATTCTTTGGCCACCTTAGAGAATTGTTCACATAAGTGGATCATCATGTTCATGAGAGAGTTAATTTGCTGATAAGATCCTTAATGACCATCAGCGCCTGGAGGTCCATGAGGTCCATCTGCACCTGGGGGTCCATGGGACCCATCAGCTCCAGGAGGTCCACGAGGCCCTACACCTCCAGGTGGCCATGAGGTCCTTCTACCCCAGGAGAACCCATATTTTTCAGAGGTTTTCTCTACTTCATTGACCCAGAACTGAATTCCAGAGTACAATTGTTCCAATTGAAAAAGACAGGTTCAAATTTCTTCCTCCATTTATTGACTACGCTTAGAGAGTTGGGAAACACCCTCTCTCCATTCCTTCTGGATCTCATGAACCTTTTTTGGAAACTGTACATCAATAAAATTTGAAATCCCATGATCGAACTGAATGAGCTGCTGTTGTACTTTGTTGAGGGAAGTTCAATTATTAATAATAGCATCACGATTATCTCAGCTAAACTTGGAGGCTGACTTGAAAAACTTGGAAATATAATTATTCAAGGATTGGAGTTCTTCTAGTAAATTGAGCATCCTTGATGATACATTCCAACTACAGGTAGCAAGTGGTATAATGTAGGATGTACAAGTTGTTGTAGATATTGTTTGGAGCCAATCCCTGGTATTTGAGAGGTTTGCAGCACTTCTCACAATATAGAAGGTACTGCATTCAATCAAGATTGGGTATAACGTATTCCAGGAATTAGAGCCCCTTCAAGTAATTGTTTGATGATATTTTGCAAGGCCTCAGGTGGCATTTGAAAGTCTGAGGCAAAACTTAAGTTAGGATTATAGAATTCCAAATTGGCAAAAAATTCCAACGTGGAGGGTAATCTTGTAATTTGGGCTCCAATTGAAGGGACCCATCGTAAAATACTGCCTTGCTCTTGATCTTGAGCCTCGTCAGGCGAAAATTGAGAATCCATGATGATAGACGTGGTCACTGGTGCATAACTCAGAGAGCCCCTGTAGTGAGCACCAGTCTGGTAGTTTTGGATTACAATTCCAATGGGGCAGGTTGTATCTTGAAGTTACACTGGGCGGATTCTCCAAAAATGCAATTAAGTAAAATAAGAAAATACAGGTTAAACTCGACCTATTTTTTATTTTTGAAAAGAGGAAATATTTATAGGCTTTTTTATGGTTTGTAATCTATCAGAGTGCTTTAATCTCTGCACAATCGAATCTTCAATCAGTTGATTGGGATCCAATTGATCATCAACTTTGATAGAATGTGATATATTGCTTGCTCTTTCCAATGATGTCATGGAAATTGAGGAAGGGGATTTTTTGGAGATATGCGAATTCAGTGAAATCCTGACAGTCACTATGAGACATGAGCGGATGAGACCAACTCAAACCCACTTAATGGTAAGAAACACATAAAATCAGCAAAGGTAAGGGATTGAACAACTGCACAGGTGGGACTGGTCCAGTCACCCAGAGCCAATACCAGAAATGATGCAAAGGGATAGGGCCAGATGGCCCTCTCAACCACTCCTGAGGCGCCCTTGAGCACCTCAGTGTCCATGGGACATTAAACATTGCAGGAGCCAGGGCTCAATTGTCCAAAGACAAAAGTTGGACTTCCTGCTGAAACCCCCTATAGATATCTTGGCCATCCAAGAAACCCACTGTCTGCAAGGGGAAGAGGGATCCTGGTCAACCAGGGTCTCACCATCCCAATTGGTACGGACATCCCACTATAGGGTGGTTGTCCATAATCATAAAATTGAAAACTATAAACTCAATCTCCTACCTGCATGGCCATGTCCTGGTAACAACAATCTCATTCCAGGATGACACAATCTCGATAGCATGCATCTACACACTGTACACTGCAGCCAAAAGGAAGCAATTCCTCAAGACCGTCCCAACACTCACCCTCCCACTAGACACACTTCTACTGGGCAACTATAACTGCTGGGATGACCCCAGCATAGACCAATGGCCTAAACCTAGGGGGCACCCCCAGGGCACATTGAATTCTGTGAAATGAAGGCGTCCCTCAGCTTATATGATGCCCTCCTCAGGTTACCACTACTTCCCACATGACTCACCCCAACGTGCACAAAGGAAAGTTCATCTCAATGAGCTGCATCAACGTCATCCTTGCCCCAAAATCCCACCGCTCAACCTTCTCCAACTTCTCAACCAAAAATATGGCTTCTCTAACCACCAACTTATTTCAGTGCAGCTTTTGCCAACCCACACTCCTGCACAGGCGTCAAACTGGAGGAAGATGCATCCAGACAACATAAAAAGCCCAAACTATCTTACTGGGTTAAAAACAAGACCGCAACCCCAAATTTGCAACTCCATTTTTTTATCAGACCCCATCACAACCTGGGTAGATTTCAAAGTTAGATTAATAAATAAAGCTCACCATCTCACCTCATTTAAGTACACCACTGACACAGCCACAATCTGGCGCGCCTTGGCAGAACTGGATCACCTCGAGCTCAACACCCCAAACTCTGGTTACAACCTCAAATAGGGGTGTAAATGGGCGGAAATATCCGCCCACCCAAATTACCTCATCTTTGAACACCAGCATAGAATTAGTGTCAAAAAAGGGAAGTTATAAAAGGAAGGCGAAACCTGCTTTACATACTTTTTCCACCAATTTCACCCTACAGCAATCAGTCCATGTGCAAACAGGTCCACAAAGGTGACGGCACCATGGCAACCAACTCAACAGAGGTCAAGGCGGAAGTGCACCACTACTACACTGAACTATATTGTGATACTCCAACTGATCCTTTAAAAATTAGAAAAAAATATACACAATTCCAGAATCCAAAGCGTGACGCCAGACTATAGCTTATTAAATTTAATCACACAGGAGGAGCTCTGGGACACAGTTCTTAGAGCACCACATAGGAAATGCTCAGGGCCTGATGGGATACCCTTTGAATTCTACAAAAATACTTCAAAATAGTCGCCCCCCTCCTCTTGGCATCAATGAATCAGTGCTTGCTGGAGACCCGCTCCTACCAGGTGGGCAGGATTCCTATGTCATAACCCTGTTTAAAAAGGGTGACAAACTGGACCTGGCCAACTGGCGTTCAATTGCACTCTCTAAAACTGATAAAAACTATTAGCTAAAATTTTAGTCACCAGACTAGGCAATATAGCCTCCAAAATCCTGTCTCCCAACCAGTTTGGGTTCATACCAAGGAGATTTGTATGGACTAATATACACTCCGTCGCCAACATCTGCCAATCCAGAGTAACTGGAGCTTTGGTACCCCTAGACCAGGAGAAGACATATGACCACGTTAGCTGGCCATACCTAAAGGAATGTCTGAGCGCCTTCAGGCTCCCGCCCAGATGCATAGAATGGGAAATGATCCTAACAGAGTCTGCATCCATGGCTGTCTGCGGCCCTGGCTTTCTGACTGACATGATCACACCGTGCAGAGGGCTCAATCAAGGGAACCACCTCAGCCCTCTGCTGTATAATTTCAGCATAGATCCGCTTCTTTGAATCGCTGACTCACGCCTCATGGGCATCACTGCACAAGGCCAACCAGCAGTCAAGATACTGGCCTTTGCGGATGACTGCATGTCAGGCATAGCTGATAACAAAGATTCCTGGCAGTTGGAGACCACCCTGGAGGAGTATACTAATGTGAGCAATGCAGCACTTAACAAAAAGAAGATGGAAATCATCCTTTTAGGCAAGTACACTAACAACTGTACCACAACACCTTAGCCCCACAGATCCTCAAAAAGAAGCAGCCCAATTATCCTACCCTTTGCATCACCCCCTTTGGACAACCCTGTCTGCCACCTTGGGATGTGGCTGGAAACAGGGAGGTATGACAATGAGATAGTTGAGAGCAACCTACTACAGCGGATGTCCAATTGTATTGCCTCCCTTAAAGGAAGATCACCAGGGCTAACAGGGTAATTAACGGTTGCCATTTCACTTATCCTCTCAATGCTGTGGTTCCCAGCCCATACAATCTTCTTCTCACCCACGTTCATTTCCTCATTCCGTGCCCTAATTCAAGGATGGCTGTGGCCTGGGTCCCAGCCACCTGTACAAGTGCAAATGCTCTTCAACACGCGCTCAAGAGGTGGCATGGTCCTAATAGACTTTGAAGACCACACCAACCGCATATTGGGCACCTGGATAGAGGAAGTTATAGTCCCAAATCTTCCACACCAACACTGGTCTAGAGCGGTGAGGGAAAAATTCGCACAGGCGCTCAAACTACCCAACCCCCATAACCTGTCCAGCCTGCTCACATACCTTGCAAACCATCCCAATGCAGCAGGACCGCATGGAACTCCCCTCACTTCAAACGCCTCCTATGCACTGTTCAGCACATAGGATGGACATTCACAATAATGGGCACTAGTCATGGAAGGAGAAGGCCCAGAGAAAGCTTCATGCTAAGGAAACCGGACCACCACCCCCAGAGAGACACACACATTATGGCCCTAGCCATCGCATGAATTGACTACTTGGACGCCTTGGACATCCCTATGACCTCACTTTACAGAAGGTAATATGGAGGCTCACACACCATCCACTCCTCCAGCCAAGGGTAAGAGCAAACACCAGGCACTGCCTCAGATGAACCTACAGGACAGCGGACTGCTCAACTCTCTTCATGCAACATGCGTAGTATGTGGAGGGGATGGCACTTTACATCACTGCCTTGAATCATGCCCGCCATCTAAAGCCATATGGCGTGAAGTTTCATGTTTCTTAAAACCCACAATGACCAGGAGCTGTCAATCTCTAGAAGCCTCCTTGCACTCTAACTTGAATCCCCAATACCACTCACACTCCGCTCCCTTATAGTTGCCATCACACTGTGGACCATACACATAGTATTGCTGGATGCCTTCAAGAGAACTGTGCCAACCTTCCGCAGGACAGTCAGCAGATTTCACCTAACCTACTGGAACACGCCCAAGCCTGGCTACATAGATACATGAAGCCAAAGCAACAAAGACTCATTGTGTCATGGTTTCCAGCCTGGTTTCTACATGCAAATCCTTCCTTCATACCTGTTCCATCATAGGGGAAGGCCCCTTGGAATAGGGTATCCAACCCCATACACCTGGCAGTACCAGCTGGCAACAGGGGTAGCTTGTCTAATCTGGGGCTCCTAAATCTTGCTCTTACTTCACCTCTCCATCTCCCAATTCTATCTTACTCATACCAGTAGTGTCCATCCTCTGGTTGGCCTACCCCAATTAAATACAACCACACAATTAACCTAAGGTGGGTCTAGATATATTCTTTTTTAAACATCTATAAATCACTACTTGTGATAACTTTTATAGAATGCCAACCTTTATATCCATCTTTAAACTATAGCCAACAACACAATAATAACAAGTCTATCACTTTCAAAATGATGTAA
>JAKSZP010001869.1:0-59726 GCA_022478985.1 Massospora cicadina | reverse complement strand
AATGAGGGTTTTCTTCAGGATGCTGTTTTGGAATCCCAGTATACTGATCCTGAAGGACAAGACCTTCTGGAAAAAATTGATGCTAATAAAGCCCCTTCTGTATGGTATTCCCAAAAGGATAGGGCAATATATTTTCACAACAAGGTATGGGTTCCCCCTGAGCTGCATTCCCATGTCACCAGGGAACATCATGACCCACAAACCATTTGGTACCCTGGGGCTAAAAATAATTATGAATCTAGTCAAGCGAGGGCATAATTGGAATGGACTGACGAAGGAGGTTCCCTCCTGGGTTGAGCAATGCTAGACCTGAGTTAGGTCCAAGTCAGACAGGATAGGGTGGAAAGGCCTCGTCCACCCTCTTCAACAAACAGCAGGACCATGGAAGTCACTGTCAGTGGACTTTATTGTAAGCTTACCAACTCCCATGAGTATGACGTGATCATGGCGGTGGTATATTGTTTTACAAAATATGATATTTTTATCCTCTGTGTCAGACAATCGACGTGCAAAGGAAAGAAATTGGCTTCCATTAAAGTACTCCAACACCCATGATAGGATTCAAAGCTCACAAGCCAATGTTGTTCTAATGATATGTGAATAAGAACCAGGCGGGGATAAATGCTGAAAGTACTAGTCTATGAACATCATTCCCGCTCCAACCACTAATATGAATGATTTTAGTAATCCTGACCAAGCTTTTAGTATGGGGTCAAACTGCCAGTGTTGGCAGGAGGAGATGCACTGTCAATCTGAAATTTGCGTTACAGTCATACTCTCAACTTGTTCAATATACGTTTTTTAACATGTGGTAACAATAGTTTTGTTAGGTCTGATCCCAACAGTTTCACCTTAAGTAGCATTCGCTAAATAATTGTTCCCATCTCCTCAATGATTGGGGAAAATTTCTTTGAGTGATAGATTGATCTTCCCTCATTGGTTTACATTAGCATGTCCTCCCATTTCTTTTTAACATGCATTTGATATGGAGGTGTGAAATTTTAACGTTAGGTTTAATTCCAACAGTGTATCCCCAAGTAGTGACCGCCAAATTGTCATTTTCATTTTCTTTATAATCTTGATGATGAAATTGAGTGGTTAATTGTTACACTCATTAAGATAGTTTTAATAATTGTCTTCTGAGCATGAGCATCATGTGAAACTAATAGGGTATGACTACCAAAGGTTTCCGCACTGAGAGGCAATAGCTGAAATGACCAATGTGATGGCCACAATCATCACTGATAAAAATGAGTGCATGCCCTCCATTGTTTAGTTGGTTCCTTGGGGACAGCAAGACTATTGAAAATTATATTTTTAAGTAATTTGGAAAATTAAAGGTTTTAAGGATAGTACAAGATGAGCCAGCACTATACCATCATTAGATAATAGGGTTTTTATATTCAAAGAGAACTGAGGGGCGGGGACTGTGGAATATTTCTTTCAACAGGATGCGCAAATCTTCTCAAAAAACTGGGACTTTTGCATCATGACTCAGCTTGAAAATTACAGTTACCTCAATTCTGCAGTTCCTGTTGCCAAATTATTCACTTCTGTCAGGGTTCCAGCATGCTAGCATATCTCGCAATTTTACTAACAAATATACCTTTATCCTTGGAGGGATTTTTGCCATATTGATTTCTGGGCTGGCACTCCTGTTAAGACTTCAGGCCTCAATCCATCCAATTAAGCTCAGTTTTCATCGCAATTTCTTTCCAATTTTTCTGAGATAGGCTTCAGCTGAATTGAACTTCACAGAAAAATATCCTTTTTTGCTCTTCAACTTGTATAATCAAGATGAGGGGCCTCAGCATAAACACACTGCTTGTCAAGGTTGTGCCCTAGATTTGCTATTTGTTAACGATAGCTTGAGAATGTTCCTCCTTCTTTGATCAAAAGGGGTACATCAACCGATCCAATTTTATGGGTGCAACTGGGATCTTTACATAGCCCTCTTCTAAAAGGATAGGGTCTACTCCTCCCTCCAGAGCCCATACAGGAGCATAGTTTTTGTGTGGTATGGGCAGCTTAATAGCTTTAATGGTCTAGGGTTTCATAGTGGCGGGTGATGGGGCAGCAGGATTTAGTGCATGGAACTCAGCGATTAGATATTGACAATCGGTATAATTGCAGGCTGGAATCTAACTGTCATTGTAGGTGGAGCACCCTTTCCAAGCTAGCAAGTATTGGATTCCTTGTTTATATTTTTCTTGAGCCCAGGATTTCCTTTACCTCGAATTCCAGTATTCCCTCTACTAACAAGGGTTTAATCTATGCTGGTTTTTGCCTTTGAATGGTGACAGCACTTATGCGTGGAAAAACTTATAAATTTTTCAGTGCGGGGGTAAATCCACAAAAAAAGACTCATATTTCATAACTTTGCTGATAGGGAACAGTCCTGCCCTCTTGCAGGCCAGTTTGCGGCAGGGTACTTGAGATTAAGATTTTTTGTGTCCACCATCACCAGGTCACACAAATGATATATAATCGCTGAACTTTGTTTTTGTTTACAAATCTCAGGCATCCTGGAAGGCTTTTGTAAATTGACTCAGCACCTGTTGGTGTATTTCTGGATGTGTGTTGCTAAATTATCCTCTGCAGGAGTGTTTATGTGTATTTGGGGCCCAATTGTAAATGTAGTGTTGCAGCCCAAGTTGGCGTACAGCGGCGACATTCCAGTAGAGGCATGTAGTGAATTGTATTATAAGATTTGGGATAAGTTTAGGTCTCCAGCCCATGTGTCCTGAGTGGCGGAGGTGCAGCACCAAAGATATTGCTCTAGGGACTGGATCGTTTGCTCAGTTTGTCCATTGGATTGGAGGTGATAAGCTGATAATTGGCATGGTTTGATGTGAATTGTCTCTCACAGTGTGTGCCATAATTTTATTTTAAACTGTGGTTCTCTATTACCAATTATCTCTTGTGGTACCCCAAACATGGTGAAAACATGAGTTACAAATAATCAGGCCAAGTCTTCCGCCATGGTTGTAGCTAAGCATGGGATGAAACCCCATATTTGGTGAATCTTTCCACGACTTCCAATATTGCATTGAACCCTTTTAAATGGGTATATTGACTATAAAGTCAACTGATACTGATGTTAATGGTCCCGCTGCTTGTTTCAGTGGATGTAGTAGCCAATTTCGCCCAGTTCTGTCAGATCTGTATTGCGCACAGGCTAGAAAACTTTCTATTCAAGCTGGCACGTTTTTTGTCAGTCCATTCCTATCGTATGTTCTTTTTATCATGTTGGTAGTTTTCTTGCCTCCTGGGTGTCCATTGTTGGCAGGTCATGATGTTCCTTTATGACTCAGGGCTGTAAAATTTCAGGCATTCATATGAGATATCAGATATAATCACCCTATCCTTTTTTAGTACCAGCTCAAGGAGCTTTTTTCCGCCTAGATTTGGTCTTTAACGCTTGTTCTTCAATAGTTTCTGGTTGCGCAACCAGTACTGTGTCCAGGTGGGACCCATCAGCGCTGACTTTTGGGTTTATCTTAGGAGCGTCCTGTTACATAGGCCCTTTTGGGTTGTTAGAGGGCTCAGGTGTGGTCATTAGGGGTGGGATTGTGGGTGTTGTGGGGATTGTAATATCAGCAATGGTTGCTGGTTCCGCTGGTGGCTTGGACAACACTTGTTTTGGGGGGATTCACCATAACTTATTTGACCCCTTCCACGGGGTCAGCCTCAATTTCCAGGTTTCTGCTAAATTGTCTGGCAATATGTGTGTAGGCCCTTTGATGTACTCATAATTGAAGTTGAAGTTGATCAGGTTTTGGTGGGAACTGGTTTGTCTGTGCACCAATTTCTGTGCTTTTGATAGTAGATAAGTTATTTGTGATCCATGCGCACCATCACTGTGTGCTTTGCTCCCTGTAGCAAATACCACGAGTGCATCATCAACCATGTTACTGCGGCCAGCTCTTTACCATAAATTGCCCACAATCGTTTGTCCCGCCTATATATTTCCTAGAAAAGTATGACACCATTATGTACCCATTTATTATGCCCCTATAACAATACTAACCCCACAGCCATGCCAGAGGCATCACAAGCTACAATTAAAGATTAATCTTCACTAGCTTATAATATTAGTGATATTGTTGAAATACACCGTAAGGTTTGCACAAGATCAGTTCCCATTGAGCAATGGACAGATGATATGGAGATTGCCGGTCCTCAAGAAAAAAATAAAAAATTTAATAAAAATAGAGCAATAAGTTTCAACCAAACAATTTTTTTTTTAGTATTATTAGCAGATTCTTTCTGATCCACTACCTTCCTCCTACTAACAATCCCCCTCCTTAAATCTTCTCAACTCTCTTATGTAATAGCGACTTCAGTTGATACCAATCCTTTTGATTATAATATACTTTACTGCTGTATCCTCATTGATTTATACTCATAACTGTGAGGTCTCAGCAGGGTCTATAATTCTTAACCTCACTATTGCCTTAGTTCAAGGCGATCTCCTAAATTGTTGTTATTAATTGACATCGCCTTATCGCTTTATTTGGAGGCAATCTAATAACTAACCTTCCTGGCTCAATATCGCCTCATCCCAAGGTGCTCAAATTTTTACACTAGTAAAACGTGGTTGGCGGATTTTAGCCAATCCGCTATAGCTATTTGGTGCTTATTGTCTAGTCATATTAAAACCTTGACATTACCTCCCCTTGACAGGAAAATAAGCTCCTATTGTTTATATGCCTGAAGGAACTTTGCGTTCACTTAGTTAATGATCTGACCGCTTGCAGGGTCCTTGATAGTGTAGGTATTGATACTTATTTTCTCAATTATTAAAACGGACTAATCCAGATGTTGGCCAGCTTATGCTTCTGATTGAACCCATGTTGGTCATGGAACAGAAATCTCTCCCCTTCATTAGAGTGAGCTAGCCGCCTACACTTTACCTGATTGGCGGTATCATTATTTATCTTTTTGGCCAAGATGAAGATATATACGATTTGGTTTGCAGCTTGATTAAGTGTTAGATAGGTTAGTCAAGTAACTTTGAGGATCTCTTCCGCCATTATCTTCATGAAAGCATAGAGTAGTGCAGGTAGAGCTGGGTGCAGTCCAATAGTAACTTGGAAGGGACTCTTCACCGTGGCAGAATGATAGCTATTGTTATATTTAAAGATGGTGGTGGAAAGGAGAGAACTCCAATCTAAAGGTCAATCTGCTACCAATTTATGTAGTATGTTCACTAAAGCCCCATATACTCGCTTGACCATACCGTTGGACTCAGGGTAATATGAGGTCGTCAGAACCCAATGGATAGCCATTAGCTCATTTAGCTTTGAGAGGATGTGAGAGGTGAAGATAGTTTTAATATTGGTAAGTATGAACTGAGGAAAGCCATGTCGCTGGATAATACATTCCATTATAAACTTGGCCACTGTGACCTCCTCCAAGTCCTTGATGCCCATGCTTATACCCGCCTGGTCAAGTGGTCGATTGCCACCAGAATATATTTGGACCAGTTTACTCTCATTTGCAGGGACCCCACGACTTCAATGGAAACCATATGCCAAATGAAATGTGGTTTTACTAATCAATAGGAGTTATTTTGGCAAAAAAAGGCTTTTTCACTTGACACTGGTGGCAGCATGAAATTATCTCAAGCACATAAAAGTTCATTCCTTCACAATAATATTGAGGGAGCAACAATTCCAAAATCTTATGCACTCAACCATGTCTGACTGCCTTATGTGCGCTAATAATAATGCTTGGCCATGCTGAGGGTTGTGGAAAGTATACCGTAGTATCTCCAATCCATTTGTAAAACTCGCCATTCCGCTGAAAGGTATTAGCTCAAATCTCATTTAATGTCTTTATGACTTGAGGCGGTTTGTTGTCTTATTTTCCGCTGAGCATTTTACTGTACCCCACATCACTCAGATCTTCCGTGATAGCAATCTTTAGTAACCTAGATAAGCAATCTGAATTTTGGTGTTTGGCTCCAGATCAGTGAATTATCTTAAAATCATTATCCTGCAGCTTGAGAACCCATTGGGTCAGTCGTCCTTCAGGCTCTCTGAGATTATGCAACCAGCTTAAAGAAGCATGATCTGTTATGACTTTAAACTTTGCTCCATGTAAATACACCCTAAATTGCTTAGAAGCATAGATCACCGCTAATCACTCTTGCTCAGTTATGGTATAATTGCACTTGTGGTAGTTCAGGCTCCAAATAAAGTATGTAACCAAATGCTCTTCCCCCTCATCATCCTTTTAGGATAGGACCGCCACTACAGCGGAAAGAGAAACATCCATCTGGACAATAAACTTTAATTGAAATTCAGATAGTGCAGCACTGGCACACTGATTTACGCCATCCAAAGTGTATCAAAGGAGCATTGTTGACATTCCATTCATTAAAACATGGCATCCTTTTTTAGTAACTCAAACAATGGACATCTAATACAGGTGAAGTTGGGTATGAAGCGTCAGTAGTAAACAACCATCCCCAGAAGTATTTGTATGTTGTGCTTACTGTTTAGGCGGAAACATTCTTTGGATAGCCTCCACCTTGTCCAGTTGAGGTTTCAGCCCTGTCACATCTACCACAAACCCAAGGTACTCTAGTTGGTCCTTGAAGAAGTGGCATTTATGGGGATTAATCTTAATTTTGGCCTCAGCCAGCCAGCGGAATAGCTTCTTTAAATGGGCAAGATGCTCAGAAAACATGCAGAAGAAGAGGTTTATATTGTTGAGGTACATAAGAACGCATGACAGCTCTAGATCGCTAGGGATGGTGTCCATGGACCGTTGAAACGTAGCTGAGGCATTACATAGCCGTTGAGGCATACATGTCCGTTAAAAAACCCTTTGGATGTGATTATGGCGCATTTCTCCTGTTCCACAGTGGGCAACTCAATATGCCAGTACCCCAATATCAAATCCATTGCCAAGAAGTAATGGGCTGCTCCCAACCAATCCAAAGCGTCATCAATCTGTGGCAAGTATACGAGTCCTTATGGGTGATACAGTTGAGCTTTTGGTAGTTGATTACTACCCAGTTGATACCGTCATTTCTTTTTGTAATTAGGATGGGCGAAGCCCATCGACTCTTTGATGATTCAAGAATTCCTTGCTCCAGTAGCTTTTCAATTTCCTAAATAACTACTTCTTCAACTGCCCTTGATCTGCAGATCATCTGAAATCTGATGGGGGGATGATCTCCAGTGTTCAATTGATGGACCACCCCCAAATGCACCCTAAATCATGGTCATTGATGGAGAAAGTCTCCTTAATTTTTGAAATAAAGCTATCACATGATCCTTCTTTTCCTCCAATAAAATTTATTAAAATTTTACACAGTAACACCGCCATTATGCCGGGCTGCAGTTTGCCGGGTAGATTAAATTAATCCAGTGACCTGAACTCATGAACCTGAAGGACCTCCTTAAGTGGGGTCAAATGTAAATACGCCACTATTTGATGTCAGCGGACTTGCAATGGTCCTTTATGTAGATTTGCTAGCAAAACCTTGATCTCTTCATGTCCAGAATTATAATGCCTGGTCCACATTGGCTCAAGCCATGGTTGCTGATTAGGCCCAATGATCTCTCTATAAAGCTCAGCTGGCACTTCCACCTCTAACTCAATGTTTAATATTACTTGGTGTCCAAAAGGGGATAATATAATGGCCGAGCAGCTCTGAGCAGCAGCCCTTTATATTCGTATATATGCTTGCAGAGGTCCTGAGTCTTATTTTTTTGCTGATGTTAGCAAACTGAAATCACTCCTTCACTATAGGCAAGATATATGTCCCATATGCATAGAATTGTTTGGCACTTGCTGAAGGTAAATTAAACTGGGATCCACTGCCCCAAAATTTTAAAGGTCTTCTCCATCATGTCAACGACAGCCCTGAAGCACCACATGATGGAGTTCTAATTAGCAGGATGTAATTACTGTTTGATAAAACTATTGCAGGAGCTAAAATGACAATTGACCCAAACTGCAAAGGTAGTGCACTGTACGCTCCCAATACCGTGTTTTCCGCTCCAGAAGTCCCATACACCATGCAATGTTCTACATCAGACTTTAACGTCAACTTCTCCACCAGCTTAGTGGAAATTATGTTGCCTGGAGAGCCCATATCTATTATAGTGCATACAGAATTTTTCACTAAAAAAATGTCACATATTTTAGACTCAGAATAAGAAAGTTTTTTTGACTGTTCAATACATGGATATTTAAAGAATATCTTTTTCCAAGGAAGCTCATAATCCCCTCACCGACTTTAGAGTATTCTTTGACAATAGCATCTACCAGGAGGGCGACGTTTACTCCTTTCAGGGAAGGTCCATCTGAGGATGGGTTTGGATAAACTGGATAAGCTTGGTCGAAAATTTGACAGGAATATGGCTTCAGCTGCTCCTGAGGTCCTTCTTCTGCCACGGCCTTGTCTTAAGTTTGTGTCAGTACATAAACCCCTATGACCAGCTGCTGATACAAAAACCCATCTTCATACTGGGGGACTTCTGCTAAATACTTTGATAGGTTCAAGTGGGACGTTTCAGGTTGGGATAGCAGAGGTAGAAAGTCCCATCTCTAGTCCGCTCCATCTTTTACCTGGTAGTACTGATCCTGCTGTACGTAGTGAACCTGACACATGGGGCAACTTTAGGCAAGGTGGCCAGGGTGATCACATTCAAAGCAACTTACTCCGTAGGGTCCACTTCCTTGGTTCATGCAAGATGGTTAGTCCAATAATTTGACCGTTAGCATCTTATGTAACCAAGACCAGGTCAATAAGTCGACTGCTGATGTTTGGCATAATTAGACCCAGGTTGGAAAAGGCTGCTGGTGATTATAAGCAGGTCTGGGTCAGAAGAGAAACTTCTGAGGGTAACTTGGCTGAGTGCAAGGCGCATAATTATTATAATAAGGCTGGGGGTACTAGGCAGAAGCTGAACAGGATTGGAGAATTCCATTGAATAAGAAGGTCTGGAAACAGTTGTGGTATGTTTCTGATCTGTATTGGGCGAAGTAAAGGTAGCAGATAGACAGCGCAAAAATTGAACAAGCTTGAGCAGGGGGACGTTGTCCTCCAAATTGGAGCCGTAACGTTAGAAAGTTTTGGTATGGCTTCCTTTGGAGGTCATTGCAATGTCCACATCAGATTTGGATAGAGTCCCTGCCCTGGTTAACATTTAGGCTTCCACCTTAAATTGATCAGAAAATGCCGTGAGGGTCCCATTATGCTGAAATCCAATGGTTTAGAACTCAGCCTTCTGCTGTGACATCTTTTCAGTACCTCCAAATAACTGCAGCACATATCCTTCACTTCTTGAAATGTAATAGAACTTTTTGGAAGATAGCAAGTGACTTGGTTGGCGCTTCCAACATCCAAGGCGGGTATCAGCAATTTAGTCTTGCGCCAATCTGAGGCTTCTTCTGCCATGAACTCAAATCATTTAAAGAACCTATGGATGTTCCCATTGTGGTCTAATGGAGGCAGCTTTATTGGTAAAAATCTCCTCCTCTCACTCATATCTGCGAGCCTTTGGAGCATACTAAGGAATGGTTTATGACCCATGGGTGGTATCTTGTCAAGATGCTGTTTTGGTAGGGCCAGCATTGTATGACTTGTCTGCTGCTTCAGGGTAGCGAGGATCCCTTTGGTGGGCAGAACAGCCATCACCTGAGGTAATTAGTTCACTGAAACAAAATTACCTCTGAGGCTGTCATCATGGGTGGAGTAGCTCACGCTGTCTGAGGTGTTAGAAAAAGGCTCCTTGACTGGGTACCCGGCCTCATATTCATCAAATAAGAATTTTCCTGAGCGGCCCCTTATAGTTTTTGCACTTCCCAATGAGGGTGCTTAGAGTTGGAGGTGCTGTTTAACTTCCACTCCGCAAAATGTAGTCATTCAATAGTGTCATCTGAGTGATTACCAAGTTGCCTGTTTTATTGTCCAAGTATCTGCATTTGACTAAAGGGTTGTCAAGCTGGTTCAATACATCGTTATGCTCCTGAAGGTGTTTATCTTGTTTCTTAAGCACCACGTCTAAAGCAAGTTTAAGTTCTGCATATTTGGTGTTGGATTTCGAGTTTTTTAATGCTCGCTAGGTGCTAAAATCCCCAAAATCCAACAATGGGGGTTTTTACCACAAAAATAATAAAATATCTATACTTATAAAAATATTATAATAAGGGTTTTTTAGAGGTTTATTGGCGCCATGTGAGGATAAAAGAAAGTTAATTTATCTTGATATTTAAACAATAAGTATTTATACTATTTTGAGGTTGGAGGGAATTTGAGGATAGTTTTAGAATAGCTTTGACGCCTTCCAGATTAGGTAATATGGGTTTCAATCCTATCAGATCTTGGGGAAAGTGAGTTAATTTTGGTAAAATGGATGTTGGGGTTTTGGGGCAGAGTATACCCATGCAGCAAGGTTTTGATGTACTGCAACCAATCACTGCTAGAGAAATTATTCTCACCTCAGGGAGCCACCGCCACACCTATAAAAGGGGTGGCCCCCGTGCAAGTGTTGTGAAGGACTTGATGCTTGTTGGGGGAGTACCTTCCTCTGGTTTCCTCATAGTCCATCATGTATATTGGTGAAATCCGGTCATTTGGTTTTTAGAAAGTGCCTGTGCAGGTTTCAAACTGGTCTTACCCTGGTTAACAGGGTTCCACCAAGAATTGGCCAGGGTCTTTTGGCCAATCTTCTGACATTATTGTTGGGATTTTCCCTGGGTTAGGTGTAAGCCTTGTCAAGGGAAGGATCAAAATCCCCCTTCAAGGGGTGTAAATCCTAAACGGATTATTAAATTTGAAAATAAGAGTCAAATATACAAGTATATCAAATTTGAAGCTTGGTATAAGTTACCCCAAATTTGAGGAAATGGTACATTCCCTTCCCTTAGGACATGTGACCTGGGATATCACCTAACCTGGTCACGAGGGTGGCTTGATACAAGTAAGGGTCAGAATAGTGGGAAATCCAGAAGGCCAGGAGAAACCCTAATTGGATGGGGCCACGATGATCCTGGAGCCATTTGTCCCCAAATACCCTATAAATATCCCTAATTTTAATCTAATAAAGTACTTCCATTCTTGAGATCTATTTCATCTTATATCTTTATTAAGTTTAATCTATCTAAATGAACAGAGTATCATCCATTGTTGCATATGGAGCTGTTCCTGTCCTCTTGGCTGATGCCAGCCCCTTGCAGTCAGCCTACTTGTTGGGTTCCCCAGCGTTAGCACCAGCGAGCGCATCTTGGGGAAACCAAACAATTATCATTTAAATCATTTTTTAAGGGCATCAGAGAATTGCAAAGGGCCGACATTTCCCCTTTTCAGCTGAATTTGACCTACCACATTCTTTTTTACTCAGAGGTAAGGTCAAATTTCTGACATCACCCCCTTAAGAATGTTGGGGGGAGAATAAGGCCATAGGAACTGGCCATGAACTCAATTAATAGTAACTCCAGTAGCAAGGGATTTGGATGAATACTCATCCCCTCACTTATATGTAATTGAGAATGGCTTTTCCCAGATGGACCCAAGTTTCTCCCTTCTGGGGGTAAGATGATTATGATAATAAAGTACCAAGTCAGACACTTGGAAAGAGGGAAGAGGGGCCTGGAGCTCATTGCAGCCTGTACCTCTTTTGTAACTATCTTTGCTAAGTTTGTCATTGCCTCAGATTGCAACTGTATGATATGCTGGGCTAATTTCTTTATAGCTTGCTCAGGATCAGCCTTGTCAGTGAAAATATCTTTAGTGAATAAAGATGGAACCCTAATTTCTCTCCCATAAGATACTTGGAAAGGCGACATTTTAAGGATCTGATGATAGCTGATGCGGTATGCCATGTGGGCACTTGATAAGTACTGATCCCAGTGGAGGGGATCTGAAGTAGCCATTTTCTGTAATATAGAGACCAGGGTCCCATTGGCTCTTTCCACAGTACCATTGGTCGAGGGGTTATAGGTGGCAGAAAAGGGCTGTTGCGTGCCCATGGAGGTAGTGAGGATCTTTACCATTCAGGAGGTGAAATTTTTACCATTATCACAGAGAAAACTTGGGGCAACCATGTCAAGCGAAGATATACTTATGGAGGAAAGTGGCAAAGGCTTTGGATGTCTAAGCTGGAAGAGCCACAGCCTTGACCTATTTGGTAAATTGATCAATCCCTACCAAGATATATAAATTTCCACTCGTAGTTTGGGGTAGAAGGCCAACCACATCTAGGTTTATTGTGTGGAAGGGCTGTTGCGGATTGGTAGGTTGATATTGATACCTGGATTTGAAGTTGTATTGTTTTTACATGTCAGACAGGCATCCAGGACTTCAATGATGGTATCCATGACTCCCACCCAGTAGTAGCGTTCTTTCTCCCACTCATAGGTCTTCAGCACTCCACTATGTCCTAGGAGGGTATGAGACTCCATAATGACAGGTACTCTCTCTGAAGGTCGGAGGTAGAGCACCAGTTCACCTCCACTTTCTTGTATAGTTTCCACTTATCAACCTTAGTGTTACATGAGTGTCGAGCTAGCATCTTCTGGATGAAATTATCCTCATCCTCCCAAGCGTCAGGGGTTATTAGGAGGTCATGTAGCATCTACACTTCACTATTATCTAAGTGAAGGATGGGCATCTGAGTCAACCCATTGACATTCATGTGGCTCATCCCGGATTGGTGCTCAATGGTCATATCATAGTGCTGGAGTTTCAAAGCCAAGCTTTCCAACCTCCCAGTGGGATCATTCATAATTTGTAACCACTTTAAAGAGGCATGATCAGTGACCACTTGAAACGAGCTCTTATATATAAGAAAGGCGGTAATGTTTAACTGCAAGCAAAACAGCCAGGAACTCCTTTTCAGTGACTCTATAGTTGCGTTCTTCCTTAGAAAGTATCTTGCTGATGTATGAAATGGGGTTGATCAATCCCATGCTCATCCAGTTGAGCCAAGATAGCTCCAACTGCATAGTCAGAGGCATCAATAAACATCATAAAGGGTTTACTATAATCACGGTGTTGCAGGATAGGCCATTGCTGCAGCAGCTTTTTTAACATGTCAAAAGCGGCTTGTTGTTCTACTCCCCAATGAAAAGGGATGTTTTTAGTTATTAGTAGTACAAGGGGTTCACTGAGATGAGCAAAACTGGGGACAAATTGATGGTATTACCCCATCATGCCCAAAAACACCTGAATATCGCGGGGGGTTTTAGGAGCAGGCATCTCGGATATCACCTCAACCTTCTCTTGGAGAGGCTGGATCCCATCAGACTAGATGGCGTGCCCCAGGAAGTCTAATTTCTCTTGGAAGAAAGTACATTTAAGGGCTTCAGCTTGATGTTAGAGGCCCGCAACCATTAAAACTTCCTTTGGATGAGAAAGATGCTCATTAAAGGTTCAGGAAAAAGCGTTTATATCATCTAGATAAATTACGCAAATGAGCTTCAGGTCCTGAAAAATGTGGTACATGGCTCGCTGGAAAGATGCAGGTGCAATGCACAATCCTTGTGGTAATCGAGTAGGTTGAAAAAAACCCTCACTGCAGATAAACGCACATTTTTCCTGGTCTTGCGGAGAGAGGTCCATTTGCCAGTATCCGCTAGCCAAGTCCATAGCGGAAAAAATCTAGACCCAGAGAGTTGGGCCAGAGTGTCATCAATTCGTGGGTTGGGGTTGATGTCTTTCTTGGTGAGATTATTCAGCTTATGATAGTCCATAACTACTCGATGGCCACCATTTTTCTTTTTATGAGAAAAAGAGGAGATGACCAGGACTTTGAGAAGGCATTAGTAGCCCAGCTTCCAGTAAATGTTTAAGCTCCATTCTCATCTGGAGCTCCTCAACTTTTGATCTCTGATAAGGCTTGGATCAAATAGGCTTGGCATCCCCAACATCAATAGTGTGGCACCAGCCCTTCATATGCCCATAGTCATTATCAAATTTGGAGAAGATGGCACTAAAGGTTTCCAGTAAGGAATGAACTTTATTAAGCTCAGCGGGAGTTAGCTTATCAGAGATCTGAACTTTGGGCAAAGCGCAGATTATATAGTCAGTGGGTAGTCCCATATCTAGCATAGACCCAATATAATGGACTTGGTGGATGTCATTGATGGGAAGTAACAGGGCTTTTCCAATCTCCTGATGCCTCATTACAACCATGTCCTTGTTGGTGAGATTTCCCAGCAGAAGATTGATAGGTCGCTGGTAGGCAGGGTCTAAAATACCTGGCAACACCTGAGGTTTTAAAGGGCTTATTCCATCAATGCTTTTTAAGTGCAGAAAGCAGTTGCGGTGGATTTGCATAGTAATTTGATGTCTATCACCTTTTTTTCACCCAATTTGACGACTACCTCTTCTGACGCATACAATGGTATACCCTCTAAACCATCCTCAGAGCCAGGCAGTTTTTTTGTGTTTTGGCCTGATGTGTTATAAATAAGGGTGAGGGCGGAAGAAGGGTACTCCACTACATATGTATATTCCTTCTTCTTAGGCTCATCATTTGTAAAGACTAGGGGAACCTCGTAATTTAGATGGGAGAGAAATCCCTGTATCATATTAATGATTCCCTCATACTCAATAATGAATTGAGTACCAAGGAGCGGATCGTAGGCATTGTTTTCCAAAGCCACTGCAGGTGCAGCAAGTAAGAGCTTCCCAATTCTTATGGGTAAAGAAAAGTAGGCTCCAATAGCTTAAGTACTGTTAGGCCTGGCAATTCCATACTCTTGAGAATAGTCCAGATCAGGTGATAACTTAATTTTTAATGAGCTTTGAAGATACCAAGTTCACTGGAGCACCTGTATCAAGGACGGCTAGAATGCGCAATTTATTGATAACAACCTCTACCTTGGTTATGGTGGTACCAAAAGTAGGGGGAGGGCGAGGACCTCCTTCAAACGGAGTGTGGAAGAAAGGCGTTTAGCCATCTCAGGGTAGTTGTCTTTTATATATTGGAGGATATGCACCTGCTAGGTGGATTGCATCACTGTCCCAATATACTGGTCTGCATCACTAGCGTTATCAATCACCTCTGAAAATCTCAACAACTGTTGAAGGTAAGCTCGTCTTGGTATGATGCCAACATCAATTCTTTATGGCCTCAACCTATCCAGAACTTTCACTTCCATTGGTGCTCCCAAAACATAATAGCCTGCATCTTCACCATTCCCCTCAGACTCGTCATCAGAGGGATTGTCAATGTTTTCAACGAGTTACTAAGAGGGGGCGGAGAAACCAGCTTAATTTCCTCACAGGGGAGAGCTTTATCACTTTCATCTACCTTTTTGAATTTTGACAAGAACATCGTGGCTGTACCAACATTTGGGGAAGACGGTGGAAGTGTAATGGCTCTAACAGTTGCCTTAGGAGAGATCGGCTTGGACTGCCCCATATCAGCAGGTTTTGGGCTAGAAGCAGCCCAAGTTGATGATGAGGGGATTTAGGCAGCTGTTTATGAGGGTGTGATGCGTAATTCATAATAGTAACCCTCAGCAAGAGAGTGACTAGGAAAAGAGATAATTGCCTTATAAGGCTGAGATTTTGAACCTGAATCTGGGAGGAAGCGTTGCCCCTTACTGCCGATAATTGCTGATTATCCCCACACGGTGGAGGAGTATTAGGTCGTTGCAGCTCTTCAGCAGCTAAGTTCCATTGGAATACAGCCATAGAAGAGGCTGAAAAGGTCAAAGTTACTTCCCACTTTAGCACGTGTTGAAAAAGTTCAGGCCCATAGATGTCAGCTACTTCTAGAAGTTCCTCTTTGATATCCCGTACAGTTTGGAAGGTATGCTTGAATGAAGAGATATGCATTGCTAAAGAGGGGTAAGATGTCAAGCTAGCCACGATAGCTGTAATAGCATCATCTAGAGGAAGCAGTTTAGCCAACAACAGAGGTTGAGCTTTGCTATAGAAAAGCTCAACAAATGAGGGGATCTTACCTCTTGTAGGATAAGGCATATGAAGGCCTGCTTTTGCCGTTGTAAGCTCTGCTTTGAACCAAACTCATCTATCAGCGCCTGTTTGACCTCCGGCCAGGTGGTAAGTGTGGCCATTTGAGGAACCATGATCTCCTGAGCCATCCAATTCAAACAGGAAAGGATATACCTGGTTTTTTGTTGGTCAGTCGCTCCTTCCATCACAGATTCATAAACATAAAAGAATGTGGCAATACTGGCCTCACCAGGAATAAACTTGTATCGAAAATGAGGTTTACATTTGTTAGGGCTTTGGGAAGAGTGCTGCTCAAGCCTTTTGAGGTGAGACAAAGCACTGGCTAATTGGTTTTCAATGCAGCTAGCTTGGGTTCTGGATTTGTAGTCATTTTGGTGGTATACAGGTGCCCCCTGTAGTGAGCACCACTTGTTGAATTTTGGGTTTTGAATGCTTGCTAGGTGCTTAACTCCCCAAAGTCCAACAATGGGGGAATTGATGCCACAAAAATAATAAACTATTTAAACTTATAAACCTAATGAACTAAGGGTTTTTTAGAGGTTTATTGGCGCCGTGTGGGGGTAAAAGAGAGTCAATCACTCTCAATATTTGACCAAAAGTATTTATACTATTTTGAAGGTCAGAGGGAATTCAAGGATAGTTTCAGAATAGCTTTGACGCCTTCCAAATAAGGTAAAAAAGGGTTTCAATCCTATCAGATCTTGGGGAAAGTGATTAAATTTTGGTAAAATGGATGTTGGAGTTTTGGGGCAGAATATACCCATGTGGCAAGGTTTTATTGTACCAAAACCAATCACTGCTAGAGAAATTATTCTCACCTCAGGGGGCCACCGCCATGCTTATAAAAGGGGGTGGCCCCCGCACAGGTGTTGTGAAGGACTTGGTGCTGGTTGGGGAAGTACCTTCCGCTGGTTTACCCAAGTCTGTCACGCAAGTGGTGAAATCCAATCAAATGATTTTTCAGAAATTGCCCATGCGGTTTAGAACTGGTGTTACCCTGGTGTTGGGAAGTTGATATGACTGCATGATACACTACCCACACTGGCGGATTAAAGGGGGAATTGGGATAAGTATCGAGATTTACAGAAAAGGTATATGAATTAAAATCAATTAAGATGACCATTTGGTGAATCGAGGGGAATTATGCCAAGCTTTGATATAAATGAGAGCTTCTAGAAAAGGAAAGACTAATAGAAGACTACCAAGCTGAGGTTGCATCCAGCTTGGGGAACCAAGATATAAAGAGTCACATGGAGGACTGAAGGGGAGGGCTTTATTCAGTGATTAGGTGGTTGTAGATAAGTCTGCATTAGTATTAAATAATAAAGGTCAAAATAAGGGGCGATAGCTCCATATATAGCTTATCAAGTTTTATTAAAGTCAGCAATCTTCATATCGTCCAATTTGGTTGCTCAGTGGCTAATACCCTGTGCAAACTGACTCGGCAGAATCAAGCCTATACGCTGAGAATTAACAGTGGTGCTCACTACAGGGGGCTACTGGTCAACTGTAGTTCTTAAACGCTAGTTTACAATGATGATGATCCCTCATTAGTTCTGACAAAATTTGATTGGATTCCGCGCGTGTTATGCTGAAAAGCATGGGAGGCGCCTAACAACAAACTAGTATTATTTACTGTAACCAAACTGGAGAATGATGAAATTATGATCAATCTGCAATTAGAAAACTTCCCTGAGCTGATGACCGACCAAAAAATGCTCCACAAATGTGACTCCTCAGCAGTTGCAGGATATTATGGAGTGGCTGTCGCATAGGTATCGCCTATACAAAGATTAGGCGGGGGAATACGCCCTGTGTTTGTTTTATAACTAACAAGACCAAGAAAATTTCTACACCCTGTACATGTCTTATCTGGACACAACTACAATGGGGTTGGCTCACCGCCTTAGTACCCATGGAGTTAAGGAATATCTAGTCGCTTATGTGCAACCGCCTATTCACCAGCTACTGCATGTGCTGGCTCACCATATTATAGAAATTGGAGATGTACTACAGTTCACATGAGTACAGAAAACAATACTCCCCTCCTGCTCGACTGCCTCAATCGCTCATTTTTGGAGGTACAAGGGGCGCTGGTACAGATGGACTATCATGTTGGGGACATCCGCCGTTGATTGAACATTTTGGTACCACAGTTAAAGCTAGAATTACCCTGGGTAATAGGAGAACTGTTGGATTGGCATGGACTATTGGTGGAGTGGGTTCAGGATGTAACAATGTTGGGAAATAATACTGAGCGCTTTATGATGGATCTAGCTGAATGGGATGAAGCTCTCAATGCCATAATTGCTCAGTTTAAGGAATAAATGACACTGATGGAATGGCAAGTGGTGGATCAAGTCAGTTCCTTATCAGCTGAATTAACCCAACTTCATATCAAATGGAGTAACCAGTGAATAACAGATAATGCACTTATCCTTTGGTTGACATCTCCTGAATATATCCAGCTAATCCGTCAGGTTACACAACTGGAAGTTGTCATCCAGGATGAGCGCCGTTGAGCCTTCTCTCTTCCAATCGGGGAGACAAGAGAGTATGTGGACATACAAGGGCAGCTTGATACCCTTCGACAGGCCAATGAGAAATTGGTATAGGAACAAGCCTCCCTCCTTAACAAAATAAATGACGCTAATCAACAAGCAGATAATGCTAGCCAGCAAAATGCACACATGCAAAACATAATTGAAGATGTCCTCTCATGACTACAAGCCGTGGAGCAGAAACTGAACTTTGAGTGGGAATTCTGTCAGGAATTACAAAATCAGTTTGAAACACTGCAACAGGAATTCCAGGATGGATGGTGTAGATGCTATTCAGTTAAAGCGGAGCATTTGATCAACAAAAATTTCGCAGAGTATGCTGGAGATGGGGGAAGTGGTGCAGTTAGTGGCAATTTGGGGGAAGAATGCTATGAATCAGCAAAAAATATCCCTTGGGTGTTGCGATGGACCCCCCATGTGACACTGCTTCTCCTGAGACCTTTTTTGATGAATTTGAGTCCATCCAGCTGGCCATATGATAATGCACAAAGGGGTGGTTCCCTAAGTCATTCCAGATCCAATTTGCCTGCTCCTTGCAGCAGGAACCTGAAGCAAGGCGAAGTTGTTCAAATTGAAAAATTACCTCCTTTCAGTCATGACAGGAATCTACACAGTTATTTTAAGCATTTTGAATTCGCTATGGAAGGGGCTTCTGATTGATGGAAAGTGAAACTGTTGCTGTTTCTCTAGATGTGGAAAGCGCTGATCAAGTTACCTGCTATCTTTCAAATAGCTCAGTATCCTACAAAGAAGTTTTAGCGATTGTTCTCCAGCTGTTTGGGGGCGCTACCAAGATTGCCCAATGGAAAGCTGACTTCATGACTATACATTTTCACTGAAATGAGACCCTGTTAGAATTTGCTAAACATTTCTCAGCGGAAGCACATGTACTACTCAGAGCTAACATTTCATCCACTGAGAATGTCGGTATAGTGATGACAGCGGCCATCAAACCATATTGGGAACTATATAATGCTATGTCTCATGTTTTGAATGGAGATGCAGGACTTATCCGAATTATGAACACCTTACAACGACTCTCCGCCATAATCAGCGCCCCCAATGTAGCCCAAAAAACCTCTGATGTCTCCACTCCAAAATCTTCAGGGTATGGACTGCAGTGACTGAGATATTAACCGTTGGAATTTATTCGTCCCTCATACAAATCAGCGGACCCCTTTCAGCCTATGTATGCTCCGCTGGTTCATCCATGATCTTAGAACCATACCGTCAACTTCCAAGCTGGTCATTCTGCTGCAAGCTATATATGTGAACCTTTTATGAATACCTGCTTCCATTGTGGACAAAGAGGGCATTATGCGGGTAATTGCCCTAGCAAACCACAAGTTCATGCAATTCCAACTGAGAAAATTGAGCAGGGAAAAGCTTGAGCAGAGTAGAGATGGGACACTCTACCTCCGCTAAGTCCAATACTTGTCCCTAACAATTCCCAAGCATCTCTTCGGGTAAAATTTGGAACTTAATTGGATGATTTGTTATACCAACAGCTTCCGTCAGATACCCCTGCTTCCATTACCAAGAGTAAAAATTCACCCCCAAGCCCCGAGTTCTGCCAGGACGTGCAGAAGCAATATGCGTGGCAGATCCTGGAACAGACTGGCACATGAAACGCGGATCCCTTGACAGATGTCGCCTCTTTAGTAGGAGTTAACATAGCCATTCCAGTTGAGAAAATCACTATTGAGTATCCTCATGTCAGCAGAGGCATTTCCTCCTTTTTGAGCAACACAAAGCCCTTGGACGCACATGTAATAAACACTGATAGTTCTTACTCAGAATGCACTTACTGCAACATTTTCATTCAAAACACAAAAATCCGCGCTATCATAGACATGGGAGTCCCTGTGAACATATTCTATACCCGGTTGGTGGCTAAGCTTCTGTTGACTGATTGTGGACCATTGAGTAGTGTATGGAATTGCGGGGATGCATAGCACTGTGTCTGAATGAGCATATAGCGCATTGCCTTTACAATTTAGGTCAGTCTGGGCTTCCACTCCAGCGGTGGTTCTGCCAAATAACAACTATGAAATGTTAATTGGCGTGGCATTTAAGAGGAAATCTGGTGTTGTGATAAATATGGCGGAGGAAACTCTTACTATTTTAGGCCAACAGATCCCTGTTTATTTTACTTCTTGTGGAATCCCAATGGAGCCATTCCGCTCTAGTCAAATCAATCTAGCGTACAGCAAAGGAGTGATCTTGTTTGTTATCAATGACTGAGGTGGTAGACCAGGGCCCTCCCCAATCATATTTATGAGTACAAAGGGATCTAGCTTCGGGCAGCATACTCTTTGAGCCTACCTTCTGACACCAGTGCATAGTAGGGACTGAGCTTGAAATCGATGTCCCTAAAGGGCAATTGGAGAAATTATGGCACCTCACCAGCACTTGCAGCTGGAACCACAAGTGGCTCCAGGGCTACTGCTACCTGGGAATGGGGAGGTGAAAGTGCTGCTAGCAAATTTACGTAAGGAGACAATAATGATCCAGCGGCACCAAGTGGTGGATTACCTACACTTAGTTCCTATAGAGGAAGTTCGCTGTATTAATTATTTCAGCTCATGGGGGATCTTGGACTACCATCAAGATCATTGTTCAGCATATTGACCATGGTTCCGCGGGAAGCGCTTACTGGATTATTGGCGAAACTGCAGGATAAGGCTATGGCGTTATTTGAAAAGTATCAAGATATCTTCACACATGATGATCATGATTTGGGGTGCGCTCATGGGGCGGTACATTGGATAGATATGGAGGATCACCCTTCCATTCGATCACAAACTAATAGATGTTCAAAAGCAGCGGAAGAGGTTGTCTCCAATGAGGTGGATAAACTTATCATGCAAGGATTGATAGAGCCATCAAACAGTCCGTGGGCATCACTAGTGATTATTGTAAAGAAAAAAGATGGCTCAAATCAAGTGGCTATTGACTATTGCAAACTCAATAACATAACAAAGAAGGATTCCTACCCTCTTCTGCAGATTGATGCTGCATAAGACCGATTAGTGGGGCAAATTACTTTTCCGCCATAGATCTGATCTCAGGGTACTTGCAGATCAAATTGCTATCAGCGGAACAGGAGAGATGCACTATCATCACTTTAAGAGGGTTATTCCAGCTGACTCGCATGCCACAAGGGTTGTGCAATGCCCTGGCTACATTTCAGCATGCCATGAATATGTTTTTAGTTGATTTAAAGATTTCCTGAATCTTAGTTTACCTCAATGATATCAACATGTTCTTGCAGATGTTTACAGAGCACCTTTCCCACTTGGAATAAGTATTTCAGCGCCTCACTGCCACTAATATTAAAATTAAGCCTCGGAAGTGCCATTTCTTTAAAGAACAATTAGAATACCTTAGGTTCATCATGGATTCAAATGGGCTTAAACAGCAACTGGCTAAGGTGGAAGTGATAAGCAAGATGACTCTTCCAGGTAATAAGCGGGACATAAAAGTGTTCCTGTGTATGGTCGGGTACTACTGATGGTTCATTCCCAATCTCAGTTGCATTGGGGCCCCACTTTTTTAGTTGTTAAAGAAAAAAGCTTCTTTCAATTGGATAGAATGATGCCAGAACGCTTTCGATGTGTTGCAAACAGCATTAGCAAGTGCACTCATTTTGCAATATCCCAACTTTAATAAACAGTTCATAGTGCAAATGGACGCATCCATCTTCACTATAGGGGCAGTATTATCCCATAAGGATGATGATGCGTTGAGCATCCTGTCACATTTTGTAGTCAAAGCTTGAACTATCACGAACAAAACTACACTGTGACTGAGCGGGAGTGTTTAGCGGTGATCTACGCTTACAAACGGTTTTGGGTATATCTACATGGGGTAAGATTCCAAGTAGTGACAGATCACACTTCCTTGCGATGGCTACAGAATTTGCGTGAACAGGAAGGATGGCTCGCATGTTGGGCTCTGAAGCTTCAGGCGTACGATTTTGAGAATATACACCATCTGGGAGCAAAACATCAAAATGTGGATTGTCTTTCTCATCTGTCAACAGTCACTATCACGGTGGATTTAGCTGACATAATGTACAAGAAGATGGTGGTGAACAAATACCAGGATGAGCCGCCACAAGTGATCAAGTTATTAGATGGGCTCAGGGAAGATACTTTTCTACGTGAAGGGGAACTATATAAGCGGATTGGAGACTCAAAGCTGAGTTTCCCTAAACCTTTGGCTAAACCTGCGATTATTATGGATGCTCATCGGGCTGTAGGACATGGAGGCTTGCAGAAAACACTGGAGTTTTTGTGACCCCATTACTACTGGGAGAGCATGCATTACAATGTAATGGAAATGGTTAGTTGTTGCCATCAGTTTCAAGTGGAAAAGCCATTCCACAAGAAGACCACATACCAGCTGGTTAAGCCCCGGTTCGCCTGGCACACCGTTTCTGTTGATATAATGGGACCTCTGCCAACTAGTACCAATCGATCTAAGTATATTTGTCACCATTAATCATTTGACTCGATGGGTGGAGGCCAGGGCCATTAACAACTTGGGCGCGGTCACCACCACCAAGTTTATTATGGAGTGTGTTATACAGCAACACGGCTGCCCACAGTTCATTCTAACAGACAATGGAAACAATTTCACTTTGCACATCCTACCAAAGTTGAATGAGTTGATGGCGATCTGCGGGGTTTTGACCACCCCCTATCATCCAGAATCAAATGGAATAGTGGAGCGGGTAAATGGAACTTTAGTATTCATACTCCGTAAATTGGTAAAGGATCAACCCTTGGAATGGAGCGCCCTTCTACCCACAGCTGTGTTCAAGTATAATATCAGCTATAATTTGTCCACTGGTAAGAGCACATTCCAACTGCTATGTGGTTGACATCTGGCTCTGCTTTCCTTGCTTTATTTGTGTGTAGAGGACACTGATGGTGTTGACCCTCAGCGATATTTGAAGACTTTTATGGATACATTGATCAAGCTACAAATGGAAGCCTACTCAACTAGTTTGGCCAAGAAGATTTGCGATTAGGCAGCTGATCAGAAGAGATGGAGCAGACTTCCACTGTTTTCTGTAGGGGACCATGTTTAATTCCATGACCAACACCGATTTGGGTGGAAAAACAAGCTCTTCAACATCTTGTATGGGCCGTTCAAGATAATTGAGAAGACCAGCATGAGTGTATACACTATCAAGGAACTGGCGGGGGTCAGATTATCAACCAAGTTCACGCGAAGTTCCTTCAAGCATATAAACAGTAAGAGCCTATCATCCAGTCAAAGGGGGGTAAGATCAGGAAGTTGATATGACTGGATGATACACTACCCATACCGGCGGATTGGAGGGGGAATCAAGATAAATCTTGAGATTTATGGAAAAGGTATACAAATTATAATCAATCAAAATGATGATCATTCGGCACATTTGAGGGGAATTATGCCAAGATTTAATATAAATGAGAGCTTCTAGAAAAGGAAAGACGAATAGAAGACTACTAAGCTGAGGTTGCATCCAGCTTGGGGAACCGAGATATAAAGAGTCACACAGAGGATTGAAGGGGAGGTATTTTTCTGTGATTAGGTGGTTACAGATAAGTCTGCATTAGTATTAAATAATAAAGGTCAAAATAAGGGGCGATAGCTCCATATATAGCTTATTTAGTTTTATTAAAGTTGGCGATCTTCATATCATCCAATTTAGTTGCTCAGTGGCTAATACCCTGTGCAAACTGACTCGGCGGAATAAAGCCTATACGCCGAGAATTAATACCTGGTTAATGGGGTTCCACCAAGAATTGGCCAGGGCCTTTTGGTTAATCTTCTTGACATTCCACTTAAATCGTTTTTGAGGACATCAAAGAATTGCAAAGAACTAACATTTCCCCTATTTGGCTAAATTTGACCTACCACATTCTTATTTTTCAGTGGAAAGGCCAAATGTCTAACATTTGGCTCAAGCAGTGTGCCATGATGATTCCCCATCAATGAAGACCTAATATGACATGGCCAGTGACTGGAGAGTTTTTATCTTTATTTTTTATGGTTGATCAATGGTTCCTCTGTAGTGAGCACCACTGTTATAACTTTAGCAATATCATTGAGATAAGCCATAAGGGTTTTCACAAGGCCAGTTCCCACTGAGCAACGAACAGACAATATGGGGATCACTGGTCCTCAAGTCAACTTTGAGACTTTAATAATTATTGAGCTATAAGTCCAACCACACCATTTTATTTTTTTTAGTTTTATTAGCAGATTCTTTCTGCTCCACTACCTTCTTCCTACTAACAATCCCCACCCTTCAATCTTTTAAACTCTTATATATCAGTGACTTCAGTTCATACCAATCCTTTTTTTATAATATTCTTTACTGCTGTAACCTCATTGGTTCATTCTCATAACTGTGAGGTCTCAGCAGGGTCTTTTATTCTTGACTTCACTACTTCCTTAGTTCAAGGCGATCTCCTAAATTTTTGTTATTAATTGACATCACCATATCGCCTTATTTGGAGGGAACTAATAACTATCCTTCCTAGCTCAATATCGCCATATACCAAGGCTCTTGAATATTTGTACACTAGTAAATTGTTATTAGCAAATTTCAGCCAATCCGCCATAGCTATTTGGGGCTTAGTGTCCAGTCATATCAGAATTTCAACAATCAGCGCATCTTAGAACTGTTGCAAAGTTAAATACCTCTGTAATGACTTCAAAGGCTTGCTGAGATTCTGCTGTCCATATGAATAGGCGTTTTTGCCCATCTTAAGGTGGAGGGGGTGTCAGGAAGTTGATATGACTGGACAATACGCTAACCATATGGCGGATTGGAGGGGGAATCAGGATGAGTCTTGAGACTAATGAAAAGAAGTATACAAATAATAGTCGATTGAAATGTTGACCAATCAGCGAGAATGGGGGATTACGCTGAGATTGATATAAATGAGAGTTTTGAATAAAAGGGGAAAATGAATAGAAGATACCAAGCCAAGGATGCATCCAGCTTGGGGAATCGAGATATAAAGAGTTACACAGAGAATTGAAGGGGACTTGGTTTGGAAATTAGGTTGTTGCAGAAAAGTCTGCATATTAGTAAAATAATAAAGGTTGGAATAAGGGCAATAGCTCTGTGTGAATTGTTTTAAGTTTTAATTAAAGAATTAGTGATCTTCATATCATCTGATTTGGTTGCCCAGTGGCTAATATCCTGTGCAAACTGGCTTGGCGGAATCAAGACTCTACACCAAGAATTAACAGTGGTGCTCACTACAGGGGGACATTAGTCAGCTGTAGTTATTCAACGCTGTGAAAACTTTGACAAGCCCTCATTCATTACATTACAATTCTATCAGATTCTGTGCGCATCATGTGGAAGAAATACAGGAGGCATCTAACAATGATCCAATATTATTCACTGTGACCAAACCAGGTAATAATGAAATTATGATTAATCCGCAACTAGAAAACTGCCCTGACCTGACGGCCGACCAACTAAAGCGCTCCATGAATGTGACCCCTCAGCAGCTGCGGAAAATTATGGAGTGGTTGTTACGTAGATATTGATTATATGAAGATGAGGTGGGGGAGTATGCCTTGAGTCTGTTTTATAACTAATGCAATCAAGAAGATCGCTAAACCATGTACATGTCTTATCTGGACGCAACAACAATGGGGTTGGCTCACCGCCATGGTACTCGCGGAATTAAGGAGTATCTAGTCACATATGTGCAGCTGTCTATTTGATAACTACTGCGAGTATTGGCTCGCCACAATATAGAAATTGGAGATGTGATGCAATTCACTTGAGCACAACAAAAATGATATTCGCCTCTTGCTCAACCTCCTCAATCAATCTTTTTTGGAGGTACAAGAGGCGCTTGGGCAAATGGACCACCATTTTGAGAACATCCGCAATTGATTAGACATGTTGGTACCCCAGTTGCATCTTGAGTTGTATTGGGTAATTGACAAACTGTTGGATTGGCATGGCCTATTGATGGAATGGATTCAGGATGTCACAACACTGGGACACAAACTGAGTGTTTTATGACAGATTTAACTGAATGGGCAGAAGCACTCAAAGACGTGGTTGCCCAGCTTAAAGAAAAAATACCACCTGTGGAACAGCAAGTGGTGGATCAAGTCAGCTTCATATCAGCCAAAGTAAACCAACTTCATATCAAATGGAGTATCCAGCAAATGACTGATAACGATCTTAACCCTTGGTCAACGTCCCCTGAGTTCTGCAGCTAGTATGCCAGGTTACACAATTGGAAGCCAATAGTCAGGCTGAGCGGCGTCTAGTTTTCCCTCTTCCAATCCATGAGACATGGGAGTATGCTGACATACAAGAACGACTTATTACCCTTCAATGGACCAATGAGAGATAGGTATGGGAAAAAGCCGCTCTCCTGACCTGGATAGACAATGCTAACCAACAATCGGATAATGCTAGCCTGCAGCACGGCAATATATGGAATACAATCAGAAGCGCCCTCTCGCGCCTATAAGCAGTGGAGCTTCAGTTGCATGAGGAGAGGGAATATTGTCAGGAGCTGCAATATCAATATGTGACAATGCAATGGGAATTATAGGATGGACAGTGTATATGTCATTTAAAGTGGAGCAGATGATCAATGAGTATTTTGCGGGGTATGCTGGAGCTGGGGGGAATTGTGCAATTAGTGGCAATTTTGGGGAGGAACGCTATGGATCCGCTAACAAATATCCTTCAAGTGCTGGAATGTATACCACACATGACTCTACTTCATCGAGTTCATCATGCTGGATTTGAGCTCGACCAGCCAATGTACAATTATTCACAAGGGGATGGTTCCCTTAGTCGCTCTGGAACCAATTCGCCTGATCCTTGCTGCAGAAGTCTGAAGCAAGGTGAAGCCATGCAAATCGAAAATTTACCTCCTTTTAGTCATGATGGTAATCTACACGGTTACTTTAAGAGATTAGAATTTGGTGTGGAAGGAGTTTCTGATCAATGGATAGCGAAACTGTTGCTGTCTGCTCTTGATGTGGACAGCATCAATCAAGTTATATGTTACCTTCCAAACAGCTCGGCATCCTATGAAGAAATTTAGGCGATTGTTCTCTGGCTGTTTGGGGGTGTGACCAAGATGGCCCAACAGAAAGCTGAATTTCTGACTATAAAATTTCACCAAAAAGAGACCCTGTCAGATTTTGCTGAATGGTTCTTGGTTGAAGCACATGTACTAAATTGGAGCTAATGTTATCTGCCAAGGATGTTGGTATCCCGATGATGGTGGCCATTAAACCATATTGGGAACTAGCTAACGCTATGTCTCACATGTTGGATGAAAGGGCAAGACTTAATCTGAATTGTGAATACTTTACCCCGACTCTCCGCCATGAATAGCGCCCCTAATATAGCCTGGCAACCCTCTGCTATCCCCGCACCAAAGACTTCAGATTATGAACTACAATGACTATGCTATCAACTGCTGGAACATAATCATTCGTCATACAGATCTGCAAATCCTTTCCAGCCTAGATACGATCTGCTGGCTTATTCCCGACCTTGGAAACATACCGTTAATTTTTGCACTGTTCCTTCAGCTGCAAGCTATATACATGAACCTTTCATGAATACTTGCTTCCAGTGTGGATGAAGAGGGCATTATGCGGTAAACTTCCCTAGCAAAACATGAGTGTATGCTTTACTGACTGAGGAAACCCAGCAGGGAAAAGCTCAAGTGTTTAGAGATGGAATGCTATACCTCCACTATGTCTAATCCACTTGTCCCTAACGAATCCCCAACTCTTAATGTAGAAGAAATAAGAACTCAATCAGATAAATTAAATATACCAACAGCTTCCATTTGATATCCCTGCTTCTGTTTCCAATAGTATAAATTCACCCTCAAGCCCTGTTTTCGCCAGGACATGCAGAAACCATATGTGTGGCAGATCTTGGAACAGACCAGCACAAGTATCGAGGAGCCCCTGATGGCCGCTGCTTCTTTGTTAGGAGCCCATGCAGCCATTCTGGTGGGAAAAATCATCAATGAGTATCCTCAGCTCGGAAAGAGCATCTCCTCTTTCTTAAGTAACATTAAGCTCTTGGATGTACACGCAATAAACACTGATGGTTCCTCGTACTTAGAATGTACTTATTGTGACATTTTAGTTCAATATACAAAAATCCGCACTATCATTGATACAGGAGCCCCTGTGAACATAGTCTCTACCCGGTTGGTGTCTATGCTCCTGCTCAAACTGGACATGGATCATTGAGTAGTATATGGAACTGCGGGGACACATAGCACTGTGTATGAAGGTGCATATAGTGCATCGCCCTTACGATTTGGATCAGTCCAGACTTCCACCCCAGTGGTGGTTCTACCAACCAGCAACTAAGACATGGTAATTGGTGCAGCATTTACGAGGAAATTTGGTGTTTTGATAAACATGGCGGAGGAAACACTTAATACTTTAGGACAAAAGATTCCTGCTTATTTTACCTTGTGTGGAATCCCAATGGACTCGTTCCATTCTAGTCAAATCAATCTAGCATACAGCAACGGAGTAATTCCTGTGCGCTATTGATGACTGAAGCGATGGACTAGGAACCTTCCCAACCAGATCTATGAATACAAGGGGATTCCGCTTTAAGCGGCTAGTGATTGTAGTATACCATCTGGGCACCAATGCATAGTAGGAACTGAGCTCAAAATTGATGTCCCAAAAGGGCTTTTGGTGAAATCATAGAGCCTTACCAACGCTCTCAGATGGAACCACATGTGGCTCCAGGGTTTCTGCTACCTGGGAATGAAGAATTGAAAATGCTGCTAGCAAATTTACAGAAGGAGACCACAACAATTCAGCGGCACCAAGTGGTGGCTTACTTACACTTTGTTCCTATAGAAAAAGTCCGCCATATTCATCAAAATGGCTCCTGGGAGGATCTCAGACTGCTGACAATCTCTCCACTCAGAGTATTGACTGTGGTTCCTCGGGAAGCGCTTACTGAATTATTGGAAAGCACCAAGAACAGGCTATGGCGTTATTTGAAAAGTATCAGGATGTTTTCACATCTAATGATCACGATCTAGGGTGCGCTAAAGGGGTGGTACATCGGATAGATAAAGGGGATCACTATCCCATTCAATCATGACCTATTAGATGTTCCAAAGCAGCAGAGGAGGTTTTTTCTGATGTGGTGGATAAACTTATCATGCATGGGATGCTAGAGCCATTGAATAGTCCATGGGCATCACCGGTGCTCATTGTGAAGAAAAAAGATGGCTCAAATCGAGTGGTTATTGACTATCGCAAACTCAATAATGTAACAAAGAAGGATTACTACCTTCTTCTGCAGATTGACGATGCATTAGACCAATTGGGAGGAGCGTACTATTTCTTAGCCATGGATCTGATCTCAGGGTATTGGCAGATCGAATTGCCATCAGTGGAACAGAAAAAATGTGCTATCATCGCTTAAAAGGATATTTCAGCCAACTCATATGCCACAAGGGTTGTGAAACGCCCCGGCTACGTTCCAGCATGCCATGGATATGATTCTAGGTGATTTAAAGTTGTCCTGCATTTTAGTTTATCTTGAAAATATCAACGTGTTCTCATGGATGTTTACTGAACACCTCGCCCATTAGGAACAAGTGTTTTGACACCTCGCTGCCGCTAATATCAAAATCAAGCCTTAGAAGTACCATTTCTTTAAAGAACAATTGGAATACCTCGGGTTTGCCATGGATTCAAATGGGCTTAAACTGCAGCCTGCTAAAGTAAAAGTGATAAGCAAGACTACCCGCCCAGGTAGTAAGTGGGACAAACAAGTGTTTCTGGAGATGGTTGAGTACTACCGCCGGTTCATTCCCAATTTCATTTGAATTGGGGCCCCACTTTTGAAGTTATTGAAGAAAAACGCTTCTTTCAATTGGACAGAATGATGCCAAAACGATTTTGACGTATTGCGCACTGTGTTAGCAAGTGCACCCATATTGCAATATCCCAACTTCACCAAGCAGTTCATAGTGCAGATGGATGCTTCTCTCTCCGCTATAGGGGCAGTATTATCTCAAAAAGACAATGATGCCGTAGAGCATCCTGTCGCCTTCTGTAGTCAAAGCTTAGTTTGTCACAAACAGAACAACACCATTACCAAGTGAGAATGTTTAGCGGTAGTCTATGCTTATAAACAGTTCTGGTATATCTGCATGGGGTACAATTCCAAATAGTGACAGACCATGCTTCCTTGCGTTGGTTGCAGAATCTACATGAACTGGAAGGGAAACTCGCACGTTGGGCACTGAAGCTTCAAGTATATGATTTTGAGATTGTACACCATCCAGGAGCAAAACACCAAAATGCGGATTTTCTCTCTTGGCTGCCAACAGTTGCTATCACAGCGGATTTAGCTGACATAATGTATGAGAAGATGGTGGCAAACAAATAGTAGGATGAACCGCCACATGTGATCAAGGTATTAGATGGACTCAGGGTGGATACTTTCCTATGTGGGAAAGAACATAATAAGTGGATTGGTGACATGACGTTGAGTTTCCCTAAACCTTCAGCCAGACCTGCGATAACTATGGATGCTCATCAGGCTGTAGGTCACATAGAATTTCAGAAAACACTGGAAATTTTGTGACCCCAATACTACTGGGAGAGCATGCATTACAAAGTATTGGAAATGGTTAGTTGTTGCCATCAGTGTCAAGTGTAAAAAACATTCCACAAGAAAACCACCTACCAGCTGGTTAAACCCTGGTTTGCCTAGCATACTGTTTCTATTGATGTAGTGGGACCTCTTCCCACTAGCACCAATCAATCCAAGTATATTATCATTGCCATAGATCATCTGACTCGATGTGTGGAGGATAGGGCCATCACCAATTTGGGTGCGGTCACTACTGCCAAGTTCATTATGGAGTGTGGTATACAGTGACATGGCTATCCGAAATTCATTTTAATGGATAACGGAACCAATTTAACTTCACAAATCCTGCTGAAGTTGAACGAGTTGATGGCGATACGTGGTGTTTTGACCACCCCATATCATCCAGGATCAAACGGAATGGTAGAGTGGGCTAACGGAACCCTAGTGAACATACTTCATAAATTGGTAAAGAATCGACCCTCAGAATGGAGCGCCCTTCTACCCACAGCTGTGTTCATGTATAATATCAGCTATCATTTGTCCACTGATAAGAGCCCGTTCCAACTGTTGTATAGTTGACATCCGGCTTTGTATGCTTTGCTTTATTAATGTGTAGAGGATACTGGTGGAGTGGACCCCCGGCGTAAATTGAAGAATCTTATGGATACATTGATCAAGCTGCAATTGGAAGCCTACTCTACCAGTTAGGCTAAGAAGATTCGCGATCAGGCAGCCAATCAGAAGAGATGAAGCGGACAATTGCTGTTGAGCTATAGGGGACCATTTATATTCCACGATCAGCATGGTTTTGGGAGGAAGAACAAGCTTTCTAGCATCTGGGTTGGTCCATTTGAGATAATTGAGAAGACTGGCATGGATGTCTACACCATCAAGGAACCCGCGAGGGTCAGATCATCAACTGAGTTCACACAAAGTTCCTTCAAGCCTACAAACAGTGAGAGATATTGTCCAGTCAAAGGGGGGTAATGTCAGGAAGTTGATATGACTGGACGATGCACTAACCATAAGGCGGATTGGAGGGGGATTCAGGATGAGTCTCAAGACTAATGAAAAGAATTATATGAATAATAGTCAATTGAAATGTCAACCAATTGGCAAGAATGGGGGATTACTCTGAGATTAATATAAATGAGAGTTTCGAATAAAAGGGGAAAACAAATAGAAGACACCAAGCTGAGGATGCATCCAGATTGGAAAAATGAGATATAAAGAGTTACACAGAGGATTAAAGGGGACTTAGTTCAGAGATTGGGTTGTTGCAGAAAAGTCTGCATATTAGTAAAATAATAAAGGTTGGAATAAGGGGCGATAGCTCCAATTGAAAAGTTTATTAGTTTTATGAAAGAATTGGCGATCTTCATATCATCTGATTTGGTTGCCCAGTGGCTAATACCCTGTGCAAACTGACTTGGCAGAATCAAGACTCTACATCGAGAATTAACAGAGGGTGTAATGGGTGGACTAATTAGTACACTACAAAGGAGTTATGAAGTACAAGCCATGTCACTGACCACATGACTGAAAAACTGGCGGATATCCACTCTTAATATTTACGTCATTACTGGAAGAAACAATTATCCCTGGACTAAGGTGCCTAGATGATGCATGCTAACAGAAGCGTCTGACTCCCTGAAAGTTCTGAGAATGAAGCCAATGCCTGGTCCAGCTTTCTCGTCACGCTCATCATTTCTGTTTGATGTTTTAAGATTTATTTTAAATTAATTTAAGTAATTTCAAGGCTAGCAATGATTTTATCAAATCAAATGTTAATTTTCTTAGATAATAAAACTGTATTATCAATTATTGTTTTCCTCTTTTTATAGCATAGAAAAAACAAACTTAACTAGGCTCTTTTAGCCCAGGCTTTTAAGTGATAATTAGATCATTGTACGCAAAAGCTCCATATCTCATTTAATAATGACTTGAAGAATTTGGGATGCTGATGGTGCATTATTCCAGATAGCCCTCATTCCTAAATATCTGAATTCTTACCTATGACCCCATTCTTTATTTGTTCCTCATATAGACCCAAATTCTCAAACTCAAACTTAAAATTGCAGTGGAATCCAAGTTTTCATTCACTAGATCAGTGTGTTGAGCAGGCTGTGCCTGATCCATTACATCACCACCCTGTGTGGCTTAGAATTACTGGATCTTCTCCAGGAAGCACGCACATTCCTTTGGCGTCTGCAGGTTGCTTCATCCACCAGATACCCCCTCCATTTTACCAAGAACTGCTTCTGGCCTCTCATTAAAATACATCCAGTATCTATTCGACTTCATATTTTTTGGTTATTCTCCTCTATAGGGATCAACAATGCCAGGCTGCTCCAGTCCTCGCCCTTGGAACTCTCAAAGTTGTAAAGTGTGGATCAAAGGATGGGCCTTCAACCCTTCTGGGAGCTTTAGTTCAAACGTGACCATATTAGTAGCCTGAAAAACTTTATATGGACCCAAAAACTTTTGGGCTAAGCTTTTTGCTTTTTACAATTATGGCGTAGTTTTTGTCTTCCACTAACACCATACTCCTGGAGCAAATAAATGATTGGGCACTCTGTATCAGTCATATAACGCTTCTGCAACACCATGGCTCATCCAAGATCACCTAAAAACTTCTTTCCAATAGCCATCACCTTGCAGGTCAACTCACACACCCCGGAACACTCTGCCGCTTGAACCCCCATCCAACGCAGGATTCAGCCCATGGTTTGCAAAAAACGGGGTCATTCCCATTGACTACTGACAGTGGATGTTATAAGCAAACTGGGCCAACCTGACTCGTGTGACCCAATCATCCTGTTGGTCCAAAATGTAGTACCAAAGGTATTGTTCAAATATCTGGTTTACACTCTCCATTTGTCCATCAGTATGGGAATGATACGCTATAACCCTACATGAAAAATCTTCAAATATATGAGAAAATTTAACAGAATTTTGATATGAATTTGGGGTCCGCAATCTGAGATGATTTCCACTGTTAAGCCATGTCAGGTGAACATTTTATTGACAAAAATCTTTTCTAAATTCTTGGCTGAAAATTAAACATACACAAGAAAAATTCACCATATTTAGTCAACTGATCAACAATGACAATCATCGCATCTTTCACTTGGACCTTTGGCTTTCTCATGATGAAATCTACACTAACCAATACCCATGGCTGAGTTGGAATTTAAAGCAGGATTAAATTACCCACGGGAGGCTTTATTAAAGGCTTTGACCTCTTGCATACCAAGAATTCTTCCAAAAATTTTATAATATCCTTCCAAAGTATAGCCCATAAATAATCCTGCCACATTAATTTAACCGCCTTCTTGACATCTGGATGCCCCAAAAAGGGTGGTCATGCGACGCTTGCAATACCTCCCATTGTAATAAAATATCTGGGACCCACATGCACGAATCATGGTACAGTATTAAGTTTCTTTTCCCTCACGTCCAATGGTTACTGTGCTGCTGGCCTTCTGCTGTCTCAGCCCTCAACCAATGACCAGATGCCAACTTCCTCTGCTTCTGCTGAGTTTCTTCCCCTAACTCTCTCTTCTCACTTATCATCATTGAAAATTGGTCTGAATGGAACATGGTGGCTATGTTGAACCCCTCCACCTCTTTCTTCTTATATGCCAACCCTACGTCATGACCTAGCCAATTCACCAAGGTGTTGATTGCCCCTATCTAATATCTACCCAAAAACATATTGGACTAGGTCCACATGCCAACAGGATTGGAGCTGGTTCATCTTCCTGGGCTCGCAGCAATACTCCAGAATTTAATGGTCTGTCCATACCACAAAAGTGTGTCATGCATACAACATATGGTGCTACCATTCCTACAAAGCTAAGACCACCTCCAGTAATTCCTTGCCATATATTGGGTAATTTTTTTCTTCTGGAATCATCTTCTGGATAAAGTAGCACGCCAGGTGTTCCAGCCCGTCCTCCCCCTTCTGTGACAATACTGTTTCCTACGAAAAAATAGGATGCATCCATATTGACAACAAAGAGTTTTCAAGATTTGGATTAGCTGAAACAGGCGTCAAAATTAGCCTCTCTTTCAAATATATTGAACTCTCGCTTCTCCTCTTTTACCCAAACAAATGGAAAATCTCATGTCAATTGCATAAGTGGCAGAAACATCTGAAACAGGTTTTTCATAAACCATCAGATAAATTTTATTGTCACCACAAAATCCATACCCCTGTTTGATCTGTCAGGGTTCTCCACACGTGAACTGCCTGCAGCCTGCCCAGGCATACCCTATGTCCCTTTCCAAACAAGAAATTTCTCAGGAACATTACTAATTGCTTGTTGAATTTACCTTTTGAGGCCTTCATCCACAATCCCGCCTCGGCCAGTGCTTCAAAACCTCTCACACATCATGTACATGCTTATCCCAAGAATGGGAAAACACCATAATGCCATCTAATTATGAAATGCAGCAACGGTAAATCATCCCACTCAGCATCCAAGCAATAAACTGTTAGAATAATATTGGGGCATTCCACAGCCCTGAATGGCATTACTTGGTACTGGGACATTTTTAGATGGCATTTAAACGCTGTATACATTTTTAGTGCTCCAGTCTCACGGGTACTTATAAAAGGCGTCCACTAGATTGAGCTTTGTAAAGATATTACACCCCATAACCATCAAGAGGATATACTTCATTAAGGGCATGGGATAAGGATCTGGCTCTGTTTCTGCTTAGAGCCTGAAGTCTACGCATGGCCGTAGTTCTCCACTTGCAATAGGTACCAGTAATACTGGTGACACTATGGTGGATTTTAATGGCTCAATCAACCCTCGCTTAACATTGAGCTTACATGCTCCTCCAACGCCACCTTTGCTTGTTAATTCAACAGATAGAACGGGCATTCATGGGGAGTTTGGACCCTTCCTTGAGTCAGAATAAAAATGCAAATGGACCTGTGGGAGAAATGCAAATCTTTTTTTACAAAATATTTCCACAGACTCACAGTATTCTGCTGGTAATCCCTCCACCTGAATGACATCAACACTCTTGGATTCGTCCAACTTATGCTCTCCCATCATCAGTCTCCATCTCATTAGTTGTCTCATATTCAGATTCAGAATAACGGTAAAAAAAGAAAATCAATCTGGGGTTAAAACTAATGCCACCACCGCATCTTCAACACCACTGGATGGGCCAAATTATCTACCATACAGAACTGCTCTCTGAACCTGAATGGACTCTGCCATAATTCCATCAAATGGCTTACCCAACATGAGGGAGCCCTCTGCGATGCATCATCAAACACTATCTCTGTCCCATCCTGAATCTGCAACTTCAGACTCTCGGCCAATTTAAGCTTTATGGAATTTTCTTCTGCCACAAAATCTACCAGGCCCATCGCCCCTTACATTCTACCATTCATATACATCTCCATCAGGATCTTTAAATGTGGATAAAGTAAAGAAAGCGATTTATATTTGAATGAATTTCTAATATTTGCAAATTTGTGGATGACTTCTTCTTGGCACATTCTCCTTCTCATGTCCAAGGCTCGCTTTTTTAAGTGATTCCTCCTCATTCCCTGGCGGCATTCCCCTTGTACATTTATAAAATTTCGCGGGGCAGTATGCCAGCCCCACATGACTGTGTTGACCACTCACCAGAGATTATCCTTCCCTGGTGACATGGAGCCCTCGCGCCAGTCCTGAGCCAGCACCAATTTCTTAACCTGCAGGGATAATGCAACCTTTTATACCAGTTTGCTTTGTACCTTCACCGCTGCCATGACAGCCAGCAAACCTGCCTGCAACCCTTGATGGAGCATATGAGAGGATTGAGATTCTGCCACCTGTGCCACCTTTGCCAATGAACAAAATATCGGCTCATATTCCTCCACTAAACTATGCCCTTGGATGACCACCAGGAGCGTCAACCATGCTTCATCCTTTGCCTCATCTGGACAGTTACATGGTCAAATTAAATCTCTTCTCTCACCATGGAACAAGGCAGGCATCCCTGTTCTTTGACTGGTTCCTGCACCCATCCAGCCAAGTATGAAGGAAATGCTCCCACAATCTGAGCGATTTTGGAGGAAGAAAGGTGACTCCCCCTGTTACCTGTGCCAAACGCTCCTGGAAACAGACTCGCGCCTTTACCTAGTAAATTTTATCCAGTGCCTCCATGGACAGAGCCACTCAACCGTTGGGTGACCTGGCTTTACTGGGACTTCCACAGATTGCGGTGTTGCAACCCCATAATCGCCCCATCTCACACAACAAAAATGCCAGCAAGAACCCCACCATAACTATGATTAATAAGTGTCAGTTCCAATTTTCTTCTCTCAAGTCCACCACCTCCTCATGGGGCCCCACAAGACAGAGAGGAAGGTATTTGGTTTTCATTTAATGTAACAGGCGGGCTCACGCCAGTATGCTACAAAGGAGTTGGGAAGTGCAAGCCATGTCATTAACTACATGACTGACAACCCTGGAGGAAAACCACCCCCAACAAGCACAACATTCCTGGATGTCGCAATGTGTTCTCAAACTATGGTGCCAGCTATGATGCATGCTAACAGCAGCATCTAACTCCATGAAAGTGCAAAAGAATGAATTCAATGCCTAAAACAGCTTGCTCTTCAAGAACATCATTCCAGTTTGATGCTTTTAAATATTTGAATAATATTAAGTAATTTCATGGCTAGCAAAAGTTTTAATTTTTTGAATTTAAGATCTTTGCGAATAAAACTGTTATCAGCTATTGTTTCCCTTTTTATAGCATAGTAAAAACACACTTACCTAGGCTCCTTTACCCCAGTCTTTCAATGATGACCAGATTATCATATGCAAAAGCTTTATATCCCATTTAATCATGATTTTGAGAATTGGTGAGCTGGTGGTGCATTATGCTGGATCAGCCCTCATTCCCAAATTTCTAGATTCTTGCCTATGACCACGTTCTCAATTCGTTCCTCAGCTGGATCTTAATTCTCAAACTCAACCTTCAAATTTGCAGTGGAATATGAGATTACGTCCACTAGGTTGATGTGCGGATCAGGCTATGTCTGATCCGTTACAGGGGGCAGCTAGTTCCAAAATCGCAGGCAAGAATTTCTTGAAGAAAGTGACAGATCCAAAAAATCTGCATAACTGCTTCTGGGTAGTGGGCGTCACCCACGTCTGTATTGCTTCCAGTTTGGAGGGAGCAATAGCGTGCTTATCTTTAAGTACCACATTACCCAGGAACTGCACCTCATCTTTGGAAAATTTGCATTTTAACAGCTTTGCATGCAGGCCTGCGTCTTGAAAAATGGCTGCCACTTCCACCAAATCTTTCTTCGTGTTGCTCTGGTGTAGATGAATGGACCAGAATGTCGTCAATATATGACACTACGCATGTAAAGTAGAGTCGCCTAATGCGTGGTTGATAACCCTCTGGAAAATGGAGGGAGCGTTTTTAAACCATAATGACATGACTTTAAACTTGTTATGCTTTAGCATGTGTGAATAACCATCAGCCAATATTGGACCTCCTTTACTTGGACTTGGCGGAAGGTTTTGAATAGATCCAATTTTATAAAATACTTTAGACTTGGAGATCATTTGGGAGATTGTAGCCTCCAGCGGGAGGAGATATGGTTCTAGTACTTTGATATTATTTAAGTGGCTGTAATCCACATAAGGTCGCAAGGTTCTGTTGGGTTTTGGGAATACAACACAGGGGATGACACCCGCGAGATTTTTAAAAGCTGTCCTTTGGATACCATATCGTTGTTCCAAATCTACAATGACTGATCCTCGGTGGCATTATACATGTATAGTGGGCAATCAATTTTAACAAGGTCCGCCAATAGGCGGAAATTGATATCAAACTCAGAGTGGGTTGGAAAGTGGTTTGCTTTGTCCACATCAAAATTTCTTGTGCGGTTCCAATATTGAGGACATTATGTGGAGATTAGCTACTACACTTAAGGAGGATATTCTACTGTGGCCGCCAGAAGGTTTACTTTGTTAATGTGGGGAGCAGGGTAATTTTTTTGGAGTGATAGTGTGTCAGGAAAGCAAACATATTTTTATTGAGGTTGATTGTAATCGCTTGTCAGCGCCACCATACTATCCCCAGGATCATGGGGAAGAATATGTCTGATATTGCTGAGAAATTGGCGTGGTACTGGTGCCCAGGGGCTGTGAATTATAGCAGCTTGCATAGAGGTAGGGAGACCATTGGTACCTTAGAGGACCCCATGATGGGCATCCCTGTGGTAACTGCTAAGTCAATGCTTGCGCCATTTTGAGATCAATAAATTTTCCTGATGTGCCCTAGTCAAATAGTGCATTCATCACTGCCCATCCGGAACCCACTACAATGTCCACAGCAAACAAGAAATAAGCACAAATAATTTTTATTGAAGATGTTCAAGGCGCATACACCCGTGGTAGTGGTTGCAATCGTGGTATAATACTGTGATTGGTTGTGAAAGTGGGAAGGTATTGCTACTGCCTGAGTATACGAGAGAGGGGCAATGTGGGGTCTGATGAATATTTCAGCGGAATACGTAGCTACGGTCCTCAATTATGGGATTATGCTGATGATCTTCCTTAACTTGTTCCATTGTTTCCATCTGGTAAGGGGACAGTGCAATGGGCCTTTGGATCCACTGGTATGAATACGGTGCCTGGGGCTCTGCCTGATATATCAATGACAAAGATTGTTAATCTCTGTCTGTGCGGTTTGTCCTGAATTACTAAAATCCCTGGGGACTCCAGCTGTGGGTAGGATAATCCATGTGATAGGAGGGTGGGATGGTTGTGTTGTGTAACATTATTGCAGTGTGCCTATTCTTCTTTAACCATTGGGGGACATATAGGGTAGGGATAATAACTCTGGTGTAATAGGGGAGACATCTTACTGATCCATTTCCGCAAAACAGGTGTTAGGTACATTTTCCGTTACTGGACCTTGCCACATATCCATTTAATTGCCTGATTTTCTCTCATTGTTGAGTATTGGCAGTAATCCATTCTTGGGGGCGGATGGGGCTGGTTAGTTTATCAGAAGTGAGGCTTTAGGTTAGCTGATTTTTTAGTAGGTCATATTCCAGGGCAGTCCTCATTCTGCTGGGCTAGTTTGTAAGCCACATCCAGGGTTTGGGCTCCATTGTACCATGCCATGTGTGATCCCTCTCCTTGATTGAGAGAATCTCGGAATGTAGCAATGGCAATGTCCATTGGTAGTTGGATAGACTGAAAGTCGATGGAAATCCTTTATATGACCCTCTAAACTTATGGCCAAACCCCGTTGTTGAAATAATAAGTACACGAGTTGAGGCCTTGATGCCGTAGTGTCCACAATGGACAAAGTAATTGTAAATAGTGGGCTACGACTCATTCAGGTACGAATTTTGGTACAAGAAGGTGCAGGCTTAATTTCTAGCTCGCCATCTAAGGCGTTAGACAGGTTCAAAACTTATTGGTCCTCAGAAGCCAATGAGGTTCTGTTTAAAGTTACTTGCAATATGATCACTACCAGGACTCCCAGCACCTGACAAGCCACATTAAAAGATGGGCATGAGTCAGGCCCTATCACCATTATGATGCACGCTTGAGCACTTAAAGGGGGGAATTAGTAGCAATTCTAGAACAATTAGTACCTGTCTGATAGCCCTGATCAACGCCACACATGACCAGCAGGTCAGGAGGGCGCTCATAAGTCCATGTAAGCTCTTTTTAGCCGCTAAAGAGCCCAAATTCAGCAGATCCTGAGCCAATAACATTATTGTAGTGTTAAACGCTGGGTTACTATGTCAGACTTTGATGTGCCAAGGAAAGACTTGCTTTAATCAGGGGTACTCCAACACCTGTGATAGGATCTAAAGCCCACAATGCATTATTCTTCTGATAATATGCAAATAAGAACCACGCAAGGATAAATGCAGAAATTATTGGTCTATGAACATCATTCTCACTTCAACCACTAAGATGAGTGTTAATAGTATTCTTAACCACACTATAGGTATGGGGGTCAAACTGCCAGTGTCAGCAGGAGGGGACTGTTCCGTCCAACTGAGATTTGCGTTTGGTCATAATCCCAAGTTGTTTAGACATGCGCTTGATAATGTGCAGTAACAATTGTTTTTTTGGGTTCAATCTCAACAGTTTTGCTTTGAGTAGCGTCTGCTGAATTATTATTCACATCTCCTCTGGGATTTGGGGCAGTTTATATGAGTAATGGATTAATTTTCCCTTTTGGTTTACATTTGGCCCATACTACCAAATCCAAACGTGCACTTGGTACTGAAGGGTGACAATCACTTTGATGGGTTTAAATCCAACAGTGTATCACCAAGTAGTGACTATAGAATTATCAATTTGATTTTCTTTATAATCAAGATGGTTTAATTTGAGTGGTTGATCGTTCCACTCATTTTGGTACTCTTGATATTCATTCTTCTGAGCAGGAGCATCGCGTGAAACTCATATGGTATGACTCCCACAGGTTTCCCACTAAGAAAGTCAACAGCTGAAATAACCAATGTTATGGCCACAATAATTATTAGTACAAATGAATGCAGGCCCTCTATTGTTTAGGTGGTTCCTTGGGGAAATCAAGGCCATTAAAAATAATAAATTTTAAGTAATATTGGCAAAATAGAGTTTTATCAAGGATAGTACAAGATAAGCCATCATTAAGCCATCAGCATAGCACTGGGTTTTATAATCAAAGAGAATTGGGGGGCGGGGACTGTTGAATATTTCTTTCAACATGTCGCACAAATCTTCTCAAAAACTCCAGGACTTTTGCATCATGGGTCAGCTTGCACATTGCGGTTACCTCAATGTTGAAATTCCATTTTATGTCATTTTGTGCCTTGGCTAGGGATGAATCTATCTCCAACAAAAGATGCTTTATTAGATGTGATCAATTATGTTGATCACTCTGGCAACTAATTTGCTTAAATTCAATTTGATTTGATTTTTGGTTAATTCAGTTTTGATTCAGCACATCAAGATGGATACCAAGTGAACAAGCGACATGGACTAACTCAGATGGATTAAAAAATATATTGTGAACAATAACCAAAGGGAATGACGTCAAAAGAACGACAACATGGGTTAATTCAGACAGGGTAGATCTTGAGAAACGATGAACTAACCAATGAGAACACAATGCCAAATGAACGGCAATATGGTCAATTCATTCTAAAACACTTTGATTAATTTTATAACAATTCACCAAGGAGAAATCAATTGCATAAAATAAATAGCCAAGGTTGATGAGGCCAAAACATTACAATTCACCAAGGGATATAAATATGAACATTTTATGGGAGTACTGGTTTAATTTACAAAATCGTTTTCCACTTATCTGGATAACGTTCTAATTTCATAATTATATATACAATCGTCATACAGCCAAAATCATCCCCACATAGTTATTGAAACTATGCACTATGATGCATTGCTGCATCTATGCACCGCTGTGCCACTGGATCAAGCATCATTGCAGTTCCTATACTAAAATTGCTTTGATATATGATATCAGTTTATTCAGATTGTTATCTCTACTTTTACCTGACAACCCTACAAATAGGGCTAACCCATTTTTAATAAAAAACCTCTTTGAATATATCTTATCTTCTTGGCTAGGGTGTAACAACCCTAACTGGTTTTTATTTTTTTAAAAGGGTCCCCAGGATGTAGACATCCCTGGGTGATTAAATCTGCTATAGTGGCCTGCCGAGCCCCATGTACACCTTCCTGATGCTTGAAACCTCTGAGAGAGTACTGATGTAACTTGAGCCCTCAATTGGTTCAGTCCTGCTAGTGAATGAGGTACTGGATGAGAACCAATCCCAGATGGACTTGGAATCGGTTAGGACAGATGCTGGGCTGCCTAGGCGATGTAACCAGATGGGTGTTGGAGCACTCAGGTTGACCATATTATTGTTGGTGCACTCAGGTTGTGATGGCTATATGGGTTGAGAGTTCCAGGTCTGGGCACTAATGATAGCGTTGGTTGATTAATAGTGAAGTTGCCCTAGAGGAAGCCCACAGTTGAGGGGTTGCGCTGCCCACAAACTTGTAGCAAGGGAAGGTGAGCCTTCTAGTGCTGCTGTATATAGGGATATTTAGTCTTCACACTATTTATCCTGGCACATCAGTGGTGTTATGAACCATTTAAAATCTATAAAAATTTCAACACTCAATTTTGCAGTTCCTGTTGCCATATTTTTCACTTTTGTTGGGGTTCAAGCATGCCAGTGTATCTCAAAATTTTCCTAACAAGTATTTCCTTATCTTTGGATGAATCTTTGCCATATTTGTTTCTGGGCTGGCACTCCTGGTAAGGCTTCAGTCTCAATCCACACCAATTTTGCTCAGATTTCATCGCAGATTTTTCCAATTTTTGTGATATAGGATTCAGCTAAATCAAACATTGTGGCGAAGTAATTCCATTCCACTATTCAAATTGTTGTAAAATTGAGACGAGGGGACAAAGCAGAAACAAATTGCTCATTAAGGTATTTCAATAATCCACTTTTTCTAATGAAAAGGGCTCGGTAATGTTCCCCCTTCTTTGGTCAAAAGGGGTGAATCAAATGAGCCAATTTTCTGGGTGCAACAGGGATCCTTACACCCTGTATGGTAACCACTACAGCTGAGGACATGCACAGTTGTTTGTGGCACATGTGTTTTCTCTGTTTGGGGTTCCCCCATGAAGTGATCAGCAATAGGAGACCTCAGTTTACATTAAAAGTTTTGGGAGGCTTTTTGCAAAATGTTGAAGATTAAGACATTCAGACCTTCAGCCTAACACCCCCAGTCAGATGGCCAAACGGACAGCATTAACCAGTCCTAGAGCAGTACTGAGATGCTATGTGCCTGCTTACCAGGATACATGGCCCGCATACCTCCCTATGGCCCATGTCGCGATTTTGATATGACTGGACAATAATCTTGGGACAGCCGGGCAGAATCCGCCAACATAGTATCAGTTACAAATATTTGAGTGCCTTGAGGAAAGGCGATATTAGGATAATAACGAGTCTTATTGGATATAATGAGTTTATTGGATTGCCTCTATATAAGGTGATAAGGCGATGTTGATATTTGACAAATACAAAGTAAATCGCCTACAAATAGTGCAACAACGGATTAAAAATAACGAGCCAAATTTAAGGAAAATCAGCGTAATAGAATAACCCAAGCAAAGAGAAATAGTATCGCCTGAAGCTGATGTATATAAGCGAAATGAGTAGTTAAGAGAGGTAGGGTTTTTTAGTGCAATATGAGCGGGACAGCGAAATGTAGCTGTATTTATAAAATAAATAAAAGAACTGGTCAGGGCAATTGCTCCTATTTTTAATATATTTTCAAGTGCATCTAAAGGACTGAAGATCTTCACATCATCTGTCCGTTGTTCAGAGGGCTCAACCTGTTTGAATAGCCTGGCGGATCCTAGTGATACTGCCCAAAGTTATAACAGCCCAATTCACATACAACAACTCCCTTCATGCATCAATAAAAAATCACCTATGTATGTTAATTTGAGGCAAAACCATGCGTTCATTGTTAGACCACAAGCGCATATAAACATTCTTGCTGCAGATATCTTTGTCACCCACATCTGGATGGTGCATCACTAGGTTCAGAGTCAACCTAAAAAATACACCAATGATGCCAAGCGATTTGCAGACAAAAAATATCATGAGACTCTTGACTATCAAGAAGGTGATTTAGTTATGGCGGAAACCAAGAATTTGCATCTCAAGGTGCCTTGTTGTAAGTTATCTTGAAAGCGCTCATACCCTTCCCAAATTTTCCATGTGTTGAAAAAGGAATCCTTTTGTGTAAAACTTCACCCAAACTGGAAGATCCACAACTTCTTTCACGTCTCCTTCTTATCACCTAAAGGACAGAAGCTTAAGGAGGTGAAGCCCTGATGTTGAGGGTGCCCCAGGGTTTGAGATAGAGCAGATCTTAACTCAAGAAGAGATCAAAAGCGGTTTGCAGTACCTAGCATACTGGAAGGTATTTTCATATTATAAAGATAGTTGGGTTCCCTCCAAAGAATGTAGAAACAAACAAAGAGTTAATTGCCCAGTTTCATAACTCCAACCCCAAGTTACCTTCACCTTACCCCCAAGAAAACAATGATTGCAGCCATCAAACTCCCAACCCCACACAAGAACCATGCTTTGACTAGCTCCCCTAATAAGGGTGTGGACCCTGTCCTTTTGGGAAGGGTAATGTAAGGGGTTTGGTTCCAGCTGTTAAGCTGATAGGTTTCATGCACCTCTTTAGAACCAAAAAGATTCAGAGCCTAGGGCCCTGCTTCTCATCCAAATCTCTGACCTAGGGCATACTCTTGACGAGAGATGGGTGGCTGCTGCCCTTCTCTATTTGCCACTTGCCTTTCCCATACTTACCCTCCAACCCAAATCCATCCTAGTATTAAATTCTGCAAGTTTTATTTAAAAAATTAAGAAAGATTTTGAAGGCTTTAGATTTTTAAATTTTTAAATTTTTAATTTTATTCAAGCATGCTGACCATGGGATGGACAGTAACAATACTCAAAGAGCAAGCAACAAAACTGAAACAAAAATGGAATAACCAGAACAAAGTAAAACCACCAACTAGTACTAAAAAAAAGTAAAACCACCAACCAGGCAGGGAGCGGAGGAACGCTAAACCACCATGGCAGAGGGCGAGGAAGGATGGGTGGTGCATCCACATGTGCATCAACCAAATCAGGGGGAGCAGCGTTGTAAGGGTGGATTGAGGCCATGAGCCAGGGCGTCAGCATGGTGGGGGTTGAGGTGTAGTACAAAAGGATTGAGATCCACAATATCAGCATCAACAAGAGCTTTGACAAAATTTGCCAGATGATGTATAGCCTGAAGGCGGGCATTAAAAAGTTTGGAAAAACTGGCAATATTTTGACTGATGATAATGGTTTTTGGGTCAAAGGTCAATAGTGAAGCAACATGCATGACAAATTGGCCGCATCATCTTCAAAGTTGGTGATTTCATCCTGCACGTTTTTTGGGGGAAATCAGGGGGAAGTCAACTACAGACAGACCATTATGAAATTCTTCAACAGACTTTGTGATTGCGATATGGGGTTGGTGACAATAAGGTAGGCCACCAAAGCTAAGGCAAGCTGGTTGTCACTTTGGAAGGGGATAGCATGGGCTTTGGGGCATAATGTTGGGGCAGGATAGGTTTGTCAAAATTTGAGGAAAAATTCATCACAGTAATACCCCTCTGGGGTTTCCTCACCTGATTTGTCAACTGTCTTTTTGACTATTGCACCTGATTCGTCAACTTCATCCAATGGCCCAAGGTTTTAATTCATGAGAATAGTGGAGGTATTATTAGGGTGGATGGTAGTAGGCAAATGGGTAGCTACTTGGGGTGAACAGTGGTCCAATCCTGATTCAGATTGGTTGGGGTGAATTAAGGTGGGTGAACGTGGCTGGAGGTTGTGGTTGCAGTTTTCCCACTCTGGCCCAGTGAGCGAGAGTGTTGGGTGGTGGGCAACAAATTCAACATTCAGATGCTGTTGACAAGGTCTCAGCTATAGTACCAGATGATACGGCCTGGGGGCAGAACTTTTGAATAGTCAAATCCAAAATAGAGTGTAACGCACAGGTTCTTGCCAATATGTGACAAACAAGTTGGGCAGCACCAGCCATGTCACTGACCACATGACTGATAATACCGCGGAGAACCACTCTCTAACCCACGAACCATTTCCAGAATTTGCAATGTACATGTGGACTAAGGTTCCGGTGATTCTGCAAGTGATCAGTAAGGCCTGACCGCAAGACAGTGCTGCAAACAAGGCCAATGCCTGGCCTAGCTCACTTTCTGAGCTCATCATTCTAGTTATTCCATCTTAAATTTCTTTTTTAAAATAAACTTAAATTAAAGCAAGCAATCTGCATTTTTATTGTAGTTTTCCTATTGAGAAAATGATAATGTATTTTCAGTTGCTGTTTCCATCATTTTTAAAGCATTTTTGATAGTTTATTTTATTATAACCCTAGATTAAGCTCTTGAGCGCCATCCAAATTGTTGCACATGAAAGTCTCATATCCCATATAACAAAAATTTGGAGGATTCGAGTCACAGGTCATTTGATATGCCAGATTAGTCCTTGTTCTCGAATCCCCAAATCATTACCTACAATTTCTGTTACTAGTGGTTTTTCTGATTGGTCCAACTTTCCAAATCTGACCTCTGAATTCATGCACAAATTTGAAAAGATATTCATGAGGTCAATGTGCGGATCAGGCTGGCCCCAATCCATCACATACCTCATTGTAAATCCAAAAACTCCCAGATCTTCTTGGGGCAGCGTGCGCACTCCTCTGGTGTTTGCCAGGTCACTTCCTCCACTAGATCCCCTTCCATTTTACCAGAAATTGCTGGTGACCCCTGACCCAACGCTCCCTCAGGATCTGCTTGACATCATATTTTTGGTTGTTCTCCTCCTGTGGGTTCAGTGGCAAAGGCCGCTCTGGTCCCCACCCTCATATTTCTTGAAGTTGTGAACCATGGATAACTGGATGGGCCTTTGACCCTTCCAGAAGGTCCAACTCAAATGCCACCTTGTTAACAACCTGGATCACCCTATATGGGCCTAAGAACTTCAGTCCAAGTTTCTGGCTCTTCACCAGTGCTGCATAATTTTTTGCTGCCACCAATACCCAATCCCCTGGAGCAAACAATGGGTCTGGTGCTCTTCACCAATCCGCATACTGTTTTTGACTTGCTGTGGTGTGCTCCAGGTTGCTTCACAATTTCCTTCCAATCTAGGTTATTCTTCAGGATAATTTATCTGCCCCCTGGAATACTCCACCGTTTGATCCCCCATCCAACACTGGATTGGATCCATAGTTAGCAAAAATTGTTGACATTTCTGTCGATGATTGGTGGTGGATATTGTAAGTGAACTGAGTGAGTCTAATCCAGGTAACCAAATCATCTTGCTAATCTGAGATATAGCATTAGAGGTATTTCTCCAATATCTGGTTTACTCTCTGTTTGTCCATCAGACTGGGGATGGTAAGCTGAAGCCCTACATGGGCGAATCTTAAACTTTTTTATTTAACTGAGGTAAGCTGACCAGGGGACAGACATTACCTAATATATGTGAAACTAAGAGAATAACTAACAAATATAAAATTAGGCCCTAGGGTACTCAAGTTACCCCTGTTGCCAGCGGGACTGCCAGGTATGGGGGTTGGTGCACTACTCCGAGGGGGTTTTCCCTGCTATGGAGCAGGTGTGAAGGAAAGGGTCTGTGTGGAGGAACCAGAGTGGGAACCATGATTCTATGAGCGCTTTTTGTCTTGGTCTCATATATCCATAGAGCCAGGCTTGGAAGTGCTCTAGTAAGTGGACATGGAATCTGTTAATAATCCCATAAATGATTGGGACCGTGCCCTTGAACGCATCTAATGCAATTGTGTGTATTGTCCACATTGAAATGGGTATTATTAGGGAGCGGAGTGTAGATGGGATTGGTGACTCGATCTGGAGTGTGAGGAGGCTCTTTGATATCGAGAATTCCTGTTCGTTTTGAATCTTAAGCAGGCATGCGACTTCCTGCCATATAGCTTTGGTTGGGGGGCATGTTTCTAGGCGGTGATTTAGGGATCCCTCCCCTCCACATACTGCACATGTTTTGTGGAGGGAGTTGGAGCGGTCCGCCGTCCTATAGGTCCTTCTCAAACAGCGCCAGGCGTTTGCTCTTATCCTTGGTTGTAGAAGTGGGTGGTGTGTCACTTTCCACATTGCTTTCTGTGTGGTTAAATCATAGGGAATGTCCATTATATCTAGGTATTCTATCCTAGCTATGCTTGGTGTTGTTGCGAGCATATCCCTCTGGGGGTGGTTTTCTGGGTTTCTTAATTTGAATTGGGGGCTATGTCGTCCCCTTTCCTGTATAGTACCCATGTTCTCTATGGTCCATCCCATACGGCGGATAGTTCAGAGGATATGTTTGAAATGAGGGAGGTTCCATGTGGACCCGTTGCAGTAGGGTGCTTGGCAAGGTATGAAAGTAGTCTGGGTGGACTATTTGGGTTGATTAGTTTGAGCGCCTGTGCAAAGTTAGTCCTTGCTGCTCTGGACCAATGTTGTTGCGAGAGGTCTGGAGCAAGGACTTCCTTTATCCAGGTACCTAGGATGTGATTGGCATGGCTCTCAAAATCTATTAGTCCCATGCCTCCGCTTGAGCATGGGCCAAATAGTGTTTCCATCCGTATAGGAGGGTGAGAGCCAGGCCACAGCCAGCCCTGGATAAGCGCGCGAATTGAGGTTATAAAGGTAGGTGAGAAGGCTATCGCATGGGCCTGGTACCACAGTATTGGGAGGATGAGCGAGTTAGCAACTGTAACTCGTCCTGTTAGTCCTGGGGTTCTTCCCTTGAGGGAGGCGACGCGTTTGGATACCCGTTGTAACAGGTTACTTTCCATTGTCTCATTAGCATATCCCCCTGATTCTAGCCAGATTCCAAGGTGTCGGACAGGAGTGGTGGTGGGAGGTGTTGCAAAGGGTAAAATAATTGGGTTTTTTCTTTGAGTGTTGGTGTGAGGTTCTTATGTTGTGGCCCAATTGTTTGTGTATTTGCCTAAGAGAATGATTTCTGTCTTCCTTTTGTTGAGAGATGCATTTCTCACCTTGGAGTATTCCTCTAGAGTGTGTTCCAGCTGTCAGGCATCTTCATTGTTTGCTATACCTGCTACACAGTCATCTACAAAGGCCAGTATCTTGACTGTTGGTTGTCCTTGTGCAGTTATCCCCATGAGACGTGAGTCAGTTACTCGGAGGAGTGGGTCAAAGCTGAAATTGTATAGCAGTGGGCTGAGGGGATCCCCTTGTTTGAGCCCTCTGTGTGGTTTGATCTTGTTTGTTAGGAATCCAGGGCCGCATACAGCCATGGTTGCAATTTCTGTTAGGAGCATCGCCCATTTTATGAATCTTGGTGGGAGTTTGAAGGCATGTAGACATTCTTTTAGGTATGGCCAGCTAACACGGTCATACGCCTTTTCCTGATCCAAGAAGACCAGGGAACCAGTTGCTTTGGATTGGCAAATATTTGCAACAGGGTGAATGTTGTTCCATATTGAACGCCCTGGTATAAACCCAAACTGGTTGGGTGATAGGACGTCAGATGCAATTGCGCCTAACTAGTTGCTAGAATTTTTGTTAGAATTTTTGTCAGTGTTGGAGAGTGCAATTGGGCGCCAGTTGGCCAGGTCCAACTTGTCACCCTTTTTATACAAGGTTATAACGTAGGATTCATGGCCTCCTGGTAATAGGCGTGTTTCCAAAAAACTCTGGTTCATTAACGCCAATAGGAGGGGGCGATTTGTTGAAAATATTTTTTGTAAAATTCGTAGGGTATCCCATCAGGCCCTGGGCATTTCCTACGTGGTGCACCGCGAATTGTTTCCCAAAGCTCCTCCCGTGTGATAAGGGATAATATATTGTAATTTGGTGGTGTACTTTGTGTCTTGGCAGTTTGAATAAATTCTTTAATTTTTGTGGATCTGTTGGCATATCGCAATATAAATTTGGTGTAATAGTGGTGTACTTCCGCCTTGACCTCCTCAGGGTCAGTTGCCACAGTGCCATTGGTCTTGCGGACCTGTGTGCATGTGGGCTGGTTTCCGCGGGAGTGGAAATGGCGGAAAAAGTATGTCAAACAGGTTTCGCCTTCCTTTATGAACTTACCTTTGTTCAATACTTTGATTCTGTGTTGGTGTTGAAAGATGAGATTGTTAAGTCAGGCTGAAATTTCTGCCCATTTGCGTCCCCAATTAGGGCTATAGCCAGATCTCAGAGTATTTATTTCCAGGTGGTCTAGTTCTGCCAAGGTACGCTTGATTGTGGTTGTGTTCGCGGTGTACTTGCGTGATGCAATATGTCAGGTTTTGTTGATTAAATCTTTTTTGAAATTTTCCCATGATCTGATGGGATCTGAAGTGAATGGGGCTGTAATTCTTGGTTTGTAGCCTAGTTTTCAACCCAGTCAGATATCTCAGGCAATCTTATATTTTCTGGGTGAAGCTTTCTCCAAGGCGACACCTGTGTGTGGGATTGGGTTGGTGCTAACTGCACCGTGACTAATCGGTGATCAGAAAAATTGATCTTTTTTGTTGTAAATTTAGAGATTCTTGAGTGGTGGGATTGTGGGATGAGGATGTGGTCAATATGACTCATTGATATGAGCAGTCCCTCACGTATGTTGGGTCTTGTCATATGTAGAAGGATTGGTGAATTGGGAGGAAGAGCATCCTGTAAGCCAATAGATGCTTTCATTGTTCGATATTCAATGTGTCCAGGTGGGTATCCCCTAGGATTAGACCATCGATCTGTATTGGGGTTATCCCAGCAGTTGAAATCGCCTAACATGATGATATCTGGTGGGAGGGTGAGGGTAGATATTTTTTCAAAATTTTTTTCCCTCGGTTGCAGTGCATGGTGCGTAGATACATGCTAACGAAATTATTTCATCTTGGCATGTGATTGTTGCTACCAGGACTTGACCGTGCAAGTGTGATAATGAATTTGTAATTCTAAATTTTTTGTTGTTTTGGACTATCACCCCACAGTGAGATGTCCATACTGATTGTGATGGTGCGACCCTGGTTGACCAGGATTCTTCTTCCCTTGTAGGCAGTGGGTTTCTTGGATGGCCAAGATGTCTACAAGAGGTTTTCGCAGGAATGCCAGCTTTTTGGCTTGGGATGTATGGGCCCTAGCTCCCGCGATATTTAACATCCCTATTGATACTAAGGTGCCCGTGGCGCCTCAGGAGCGGTTGGGAGGACCCTCTGGTCCTATCCCACCGTGGCTCATTTTGGCCAAGCTCCACGTCTGTACTCCAACTCTTTCACTGCCATTGTTGGTTCCCTTGATCTGACCCAATGATTCAAGGGAATTGCGGTTTTTTGCATTTGCATCAACTTTTCCTGCACAGGTCTCATGTTGATTTGATGCGGGTTGTTGATTGGATTTTACATTTTTGAGGTTCAACTTTGTTGCATTGTGCACCGCATTTTAACCCAAATTGCGGTTGCATTGTTCCTCAATATGTGCATGACTGATGACGCGTTGTGGTTCAGTCTAGTTACTGTGAAAATTTTCGACCTGGGCATATTTTTCTGATTGGTTGGTTCAGTGAATATCTGAAATATCCTCCTGAATTTGTCCGTGGTTAATGGCGGATTCCACATGTGCCGCCACTTCAGCTGCTGCTCTCTTACGGGCTTTTTGTGCTGCTTCACGCTGTTTACTTGTAACTGGGTCCACGATGGAGTATAGTCCATCTTCACCCCAGCGGAATGGGTGGTGGCCATCAGTCATTTTGGCGAAGTTTTCATTATCTTCGTCCATAGCTTCTTCACAAAAATCATTTTCCATTAAGCCCTCTTTTACAGTTCATGCATGTTCCTTGTGGCCCAGTGAGCCACAGTGGTTGCAAATGGGTGGTGCACGTTCCGGTGTAACTCAGAATGCAGCTGACTGGCCCCCATCTGCGAAGTGAAATTCTGCTGCACGGGGAATTCTGGATAAATCCTCTTCCACTTCTGGGAAGGGGTTGATTACAGCGATAGCTTTGCCCATGCACAGGTCGGGAATTGAGCAAAATCAAAGAAATTAAGTTGTTGGATTTCTCCGTAGGCCACAAGACCTTTGTGGAGCTCCTCCTCGATTACCTTATGAGGAAGGTTGGTGGGAAGTGAGTCAAATGAGATGAACAAAGTTTTTGCTTTGTTCCATCTGGTGCGCGCGGTGCGCACAATTTTTTTGCCCTCAGGGAGGGCAATTTCCACGCAGATTTTTGCTTTGGCATCAGCTTCATCGGCTGTTTCAAAACTAATATCAATCCAGCCTCATCCCATGTTGTTGGTAACTATGTACACCGCGTGAGGGAAAAGTGAGGGCTGTGCCTCACATGTTTTCTCCCACAGGGTTGGTGACTCATCCCCAAGGAAGAGTCTGATCCCGTGTTCCACCTTTGACAAAGATTAGTTGAATTGAATGTACATGTATTGCGCGTGCTTTACAGTAAATACCATAAACCCAGATGGTGTCTGAGTTTGCAATTTCTTTGCAGATTGGGTTCCTGGTCCCCCTCCGGGCGTTTCTTGCCCTTAGTTGCACCGTTAAGTGCACTGCTTGCCGCGACGCTCGCCCATGTTGTGTTATCTTTGTTATTAAAGTCGCCCATCTTTCCTGTGTGTGATTATCCAAATTTGCTGTTCGAATCAAATTGTAGAAATTAAAGTAATTGTTATGAGAAAGAAAAGCTTTGTTGCTGACAATTTTGCAAATCTTAAAATTAAAGAGTAGACTTGACCATAATTTCAATACAAATTGGGGACTGCAATCCAAAATGATCTCTGCTGGTAGGCCATGACAGGCAAATATCTCATCAATAAAAACCCTAGCAGTGTTATTGGCTGAGAATTTTGAGTTACATGGGAAAATTCGGCGTATTTTGTCAACCAATCAACAACAACCATTATTGAATCCTTTCCCTGGATCTTAGGTAACCCTGTAATGAAATCCATGCTAACTGACCCCCATGGCTGACTTGGAATTTGTAGTTGGACTAACTTACCTGCATGCTGCTTTTGAGAGGGCTTCAAACGCGTGCAAACCAAGCACTTCATTACGTATTTTTTATATCATTTTGCAGTCTGGCCCATGAATACTTCTGTCACACCAAGTCGATCATTTCTGCTACCCCTGGATGTCCTGCCAGTGGGTGGTCATGCGATGCCTGCAGCACCTCCCACTGCAGTGATGGGTTCAGAACCCATATCTGCAAGTCGTGACATATAATTCCATTTTCTATTTCCATATGTTTGATGTGGCTGTGCCATTGGCCCTTTGCTGTTTCCGCCCATAACTGTTGCCCATATGATGAACTCCTTTGCTTTCTTCAGAATTTTCTCTCCAGTTCATCCTCCTCACTCACCATCATAGCAAATTGGTCTTCCTGGAACAAGGTTTCTGTGTATACTTCTCCAACTCAGCCTTCTCATATGATAGCCCCACATCCTGTCTCAACCAATCTGCTATGGTGTTAACAGCTCCCTAACGGTATTCCACTCAGAAATAATACTGAGTCAGCTCCACATGCCAACAGGATTGCACTGATTCATTTTCATGGGCTCACAGTAATATTCCAGTGCTAGATGGTCTGTTCATACTACAAAGGGGTGAGGGGAATGCAAAAAGTGGTGCTGCCACTCATGAAGCGCCGCAACCACCGCCAGCAGCTCCTTGTCATATATCAGGTAATTTATTTCCACAGGAATCATTTTCTGGCTGAAATAACACACTGGGTGCTCCAACCTGTCTTCCACCTTCTGTAGGAGTACTGCTCCCACTGCAAAATTTGAAGCGTCTGTTTCAACCAAGTAAAGTTTTCCAGGATCTGAAAGGGCAAGGACTGGCGCCAAAATGAGCTTTTCTTTCAGCAGGTTGATTGTCCGCTCCTCTTCTTCCCCCATATGAATGGTACATTCTGCGTTAGTTGCATAGGTGGCGATGCTAACTTCAATAGATTCTTGATGAACCACCTGAGGAGTTTACTGTCCCCAGAAAAATTCTTACACCTGTCTGATCAGTTGGAGCTTTCCATGCGTGAACCTTCTGGATCTTATCTGGGAATACCCCCAGGCCTTTTCCAAATATTACATTCCCTAGGAACTTGACTGACTCCTGGTTAAACTCACATTTTAAAGGCTTCAGCCATAATTCTGACACAGACAATGCCTTTAGGACCTCCCGCACATCCTGTACATGAGCCTCCTTGGAACGTGAAGACACCAGGATGTCATCCATATAAACGATACAATACCAGCCAATCAACTGATAGAGTAATTGGTTGAAAATTCTTTGAAATACCGCTGGGGCATTGCACAGCCCAAATGGCATAACTCAGTATTGGAATATTCCAAGGTGGCACTTGAATGTCATGTATCTTTGGTGCTCTGGCCTCACAGGTACTTGGTTGAATGCATCTGCCAAATCAAGTTTGGTGAAAATGTTGCATCCCATGACCATTGACAAGATATCTTCTATTAGCGACATTGGGTAAGGATCTAGTTCCATGACCTCACTTAACCTCCATTAGTCCACTTATGGGCATTGTTGGGATTTTTTCCCATATTCCCAGCCTGCTAGATTACCAGGTATCGCTAGGGGAAAATTCCCCAAGGCGAAGTAAATTGGAAATCAGTTGGCCTGAGTTTTAGAGGAACTACATTCAGAGATTTTGGGATATTCGCCTGGTCATATCCATTGGGGATCAATCCAGATGAATACTTAAGATCTCATTGGGTGGAGTTGCTGATGAAATAGGGGCATATGATAGTGATTAACTATCAGTTGTACTGATTGGGATTGGTCAGATTTCATCACTGACTGATTGGTAAAAAATAGTAAGTTGTGAGGCGAGTGATGCCGCCTGCAACTAGCAAATTGATCAGTTGGTGAGTGACCTGCCTTAATGGGTAATAAGTCCCATTACCTAAGCAGGTCATTAGCCAAATATGGTAGGTTTACTTGGATCGAGAGGAAGACGTTAGGAATACGTTTCTGACTCTTTCTGTTTGAAGTTTCAAGGATGTCCAACGTCAGAATCCTAGTCAGGATGGGAAAGACCATCGCTGCTGAGATGAGGATGGGTGATTCAATGGCAACGGCTGCCGTTTCATTAAAGAGGTGTCTACTGAGGGTTAGACAGCTGAATTCCCCACTAAATATATTCCCTAGGATTTACTATAATAAAAAACATTATTTACAAGAACAGTGATATTATCCATTTGGTATATAGCTAAACTATTATCAGCTTCCATTATGTTGTTCTATCTCAAGGATATTATTGCGGAGGGCAATAATTGGAAGACTCACAGAGAGAAGAGAAAGATCCGAGCAGGGATCTAGAGAAGAAGGAGCCACAATCAGGGATATCTGCCAACTGTGTATTGGGCCGAAAGAGACTATTACCAGGGTATCTCAGCAAAGATCAGGTGGACAAGAGCATATAGAATGAATTCCTACAAGTACGACTTCACGAGTATTTAATCAGGAATACTGGCCTAGCGTTGGGCAAAATATAATTCATACTCAACTACAGATAATAGTCTCCATAGTAATATTGATTAATAATTCATTCTATACAACGTGATGAAGTGCATGAGGAAACCAAACCTGTGCAGTAAAAAGGTTACTGGGTTGCTTGCCAATAAACCATAAGTAAATTTCTACAAGTTGGTGCTCACTTCAGGGGTAGCTGAGTTGAAGAATATAGAAAATGATGTTTTATGAAGATGTTTCCAAATTTGGAAATAAGTTACTGAAGGAAGTAACGAGAATAGAATGTTAAGAGGATCACTATCAGTGGCGTTCACCCAGCTCAACAGTGGAGCTCTGAGTGAAGCAAATCAAAGATACTCAAGTTCAGGGTAAAGGACTTGCAGCCTAGATATGAAACTATCTAGTGCTGCAAGGAAACCAGTTCCGCCGGACATCTACTTGAGATAAAGAATAGCAGCAGGGCCTACTTGGGTTGAAATTGAAACTGCTGTAAATAGTCCCAAGATCAGCATGATTTACTCAGGTTGAAATTGGGTCCGCTTTAAATAATCCTGAGGAAAAAGTGTTTAGATGAGGCATTGGATGAAATAGGAAGCAATCAATCCAAAGAATTGAATTGCTATATCATTGAAGATATGAAGACAAAACAGGAAATGAATAATCCAAGACAGTGAGAATGTCATTTTTATCAATAACACTCAATCATTGATCAGAATGTTACTGGAGACGAGTTCATCAATTCAGGAGAAATTAAATGAATCTAACGAGTCCAGAACGACCTGTGTAATTAAGGATAGCCACAAAGGCTGAAAATTGTTTTTAGGAGAAAAACAATTCAAGCAATTGGTTGGAACTGTTGGCTAATGAGATACAAAGATCCAAAGCATCAGTTGCCAAAATAAGGGATGAAATTAGGACCTAGTGGACGAATAACCAGTTGGGAATAAAGGCCTAATAATTAAGAGTATTGCCAAAGTTGGAAAGAGTAGCCTATACATGAAGAGACAGCGCTGCTGGTATTATAGTGAGAAAGGTCAATACTAATTGGAAGTATTGAGCCTAAGAGAAAATAGTTGCAATGTTCTCAGCGGACCTCTGAGCCATTAAATGGTTATGTCCTGAGTTAGGGTCAAATCCTAGAAGAGGACCACTGAACCAAATGGTTGGTTAAAACTTAAGGGGATAAGATTTTGAACCAAGATAACTGGTAGGTTTAAGTACCTAGCACTCAGTTTGGATGAAGGGGAAAAGAAGGAACTCTGAGCTTTTTTGTAGGTTGCAAGTCCCATTGCAAAAGAAAAATACAAAAAAATTATATAAACATATAAAATATAGATTTTATGGTCTAAGAGTTTTGTAATTATGAATTCATGAGAAATCCTGATGGATGAATGGAGGAAATTCCACTATCAAGGAGATGAAATTATTGGCCAGGGTAACCGAGAGCATCAACCTATTGGTTGATTGGGAGAAGATCACTGATCTGTCAGAAGGCCAGCAAGAGGAGGTGCTCGAACTATTTGAAAAGTATCAGGAAGTGTTTGCTCAGGACAACTACAATTTGGGCTGCGCACAAGATGTGATCCATAAGGTTGACACTGGGAAAATTTACTGATAAGGATGAGACAATCTGATGATTGAAAGCCTCCAAAGCAGTAGTGGAGGATGAAATCAGCAAACTAGTAAAGCATGGGCTTCTAGTTCCGTTGTCAAGTCCCTGGGCGAGTCTAATTCTGATTGTGAAGAAGAAGGATGAATCCAACCGGGTGGTGATTGACTACTGAAGGCTGAACAAAATTATGAAGAAGGATTTTTATCCCCTACCGAGGATTGATGATGCACTAGATTGTTTAGGAGATGCGAAGTATTTCTCCACAATGGAACTGATCTTGGGATATTGGCAGATCGACCTACCAAAGGAAGACCAAGAAAAATGCATAATTATTACCATGCAGGGGCTATACCAACCGATGAGGATGCCCTAGGGCCTATGCAATGCGCCTGCAACGTTTCAGAGTGCCATGGATGTGATATTAAGCGACTTGAAGTTGTCATGCATCCTGGTATATCTGGACAATATAAACGTGTTCAGTAGGACGTTTACTAATCACCTATACCACTTGGAAGAAGTATTTTAGTGACTGTCCACAGCTAACATGAAAATCAATCCAAGGAAGTGCCACTCCTTAAAGAAAGAGTTGGAATACCTGGGATTCATAATCAACTCCAGTGGATTGCAGCTGCAAACCCAGAAGATAGCATCTATAGAACGTATGGCTGTACCAAAGAGTGTCTGAGACATCCAAGTGTTCCTTAGGATGGTCAGATACTATAGAAGATTTATTCAGGGCTTTGACCGAATAGCTGAGCCATTATTACATTTATTATAGGATCTGAAAAAAGGATTCATATGGAATGAAGAGGCCCAAGACTCCTTTGATGAGTTACGCCAGTATTTGATAGATTCGCTAATTCTAGGTATCTTAATTTCAATTAAGAGTTTATTATTTAAACTGATGCTTCATTTATGGCTGTCAGACATTCTCCTTCTTGACTTTTGAAAAATTACGTTGGATATAAAAATGCCTCTGAATTCACTACTATGATTGGACAATTACATGTCCAATCTTCTAACAATACTATGGTTAATGAGGATATGAGTATCATTGGCCAAAAGACCCTGGCAGATTCTCAGTGGAATCCTACCCATTGGGAAAACATGTTTTCTAATCAAAATCTGTTTATTAAGGTAAAAACTGATAGTTGGATTGCTCTGACTCCTCGGCCAAATTTGGGGTGTCCATCACATGGTTACCCCTCAGCCGCGTCTCATTCCATACCACTTCCTAATTGGGGAACTCCACTTTTGTAGGCGTGGCAGAGGTCCCCCGAGGTGAGAAGATTTTACCCACTGGTTATTGGGTGCAATTTATCAAATCATTACCTCACAGGTTTGTTCTGCCCAGAATATTTTCCCTCGTTATGATAGGCCAAAGCCTATCATTCCTAATTTGGACGACTAAGCTTTTTGACATTATAGCCCCAAATTCCCATGGCCCTGAGATTTGAACTAGTTGAAATATAAAATACTAGTAAAAAATAGGAGAGCTTTTTTTGGCTTGCCCCACACAAATAATAAAAAGCAATAAAAAACTTTAAAAAAGCGTTTATTATTACTTTTATTTTAAATAAAAAGTAAGTCTTATATATATTTTGAGAAATATTTGTGGCATCCATTGGCGGATCCCACAAACTGGTGCTCACTACAGGGGATCACCCTGTATACTTTGATAAAGTATTAAATCAATGGAGAATGTCACTCGCTGGGTGTGAAATGGAGAGGGAGCTGAAGATGATGATTGGATGGACAGCCCTACCACTTTGACGTTTGGAGAAGAACGATTTGAGTGCATATTAATACCTGAAT